>APFE030748726.1:62610-111181 GCA_000404065.3 Pinus taeda
CTCTACCCTAAGGTTTGAATTGGTAAATTTGGGTACTGAGCAAGCTCCTCAGAATGTGAATTTAGGATTAGGACTTTCTGTAGAAGAGAAAGAAGCATTTGTTAAATTGTTAAGAAAGAATAAACACGTTTTTGCTTGGAAATATGATGACTTAAAGACTTATGACACATCTATTATCCAGCATACTATTCCAATGCTTCCAGATCAAAAACCGATTTAGCAGAAGTTAAGAAAAATACACCCAAATTTGGAAAGCCAGATTAAGTCGGAGCTTAACAAACTCCTTAAAGCCAAGGTTATCTTTCCAGTCCGACATTCCAACTGGGTTTCTAATATGGTGCCCGTTAGGAAGAAGAATGGCGACATTCAAATTTGTATTGATTTCAGGAATTTGAACAGAGCAAGCTTGAAAGACAATTTCCCATTGCCTAATATGGAGCAAATACTTCAATAAGTGGCAGGTTCTGAATTGATGTCCTTTCTAGATGGTTTTTCAGGATACAACCAAGTTTTGGTTCATCCTGATGACTAGCTTAAAACTACATTTAGAACAAAATGGGGAACATATGCATATCAAAAGATGCCTTTTGGACTTATAAATGCAGGAGCAACTTTCCAAAGAGCTATGGATACAACTTTTAGGGGATTGATTAATCAAACAGTAGTCGTCTACCTAGACAACATAACTGTATTTTCTAAAGAGAGGTCTAATCATTTACATGACTTGAACCAGATCTTTCAGCGATGTAAAAGGTATGGAATTTCTCTTAACCCCAAAAAGTCATTCTTTGCTCTTGATCAAGGTAAACTCTTGGGTTTTATTGTGTCTCGAGATGGCATTTATATCGATCCTGATCGGATCAAAGAAATTTATGAGATCCCATTCCCCCACAATAAGAAATCGATGCAGTCATTTCTTGGCCAGATTAATTTTGTTAAAAGATTTGTACCAGATTTTTCTCACATTATTTTGCCCCTCCAGGCAATGATTAGGAAAAATGCAGTCTTTAAATGGGGATTAGTAGAAAAAGAAGCTTTTGATTTGATAAAGAAATCCATAATCAACACCCCCTCCTTAATTACTCCAAATTTCTCTAATCCTTTCACATTGTATACTATCGCATCCGACTCTTCATATGCTGCAGTACTCACGCAACTAAATGATCACAATTTGGAGGCACCCATTTCATTTTTTAGCTCAAATCTTCGTGGTGCCGAATTGAATTACTCCGATGTGGAAAAACAAGCCTTTGCTATGTTTAAAGCAGTCAAACATTATCGACCCTTCCTTCTGAAAACCCACACAAAAGTAATAGTTCCTTTCCCAGCTGTTAGACAACTATTAATACAAATAGAACTGGGTGAAAAAAGGGCAAATTGGGTCACAACGCTTCAAGAGTATGACTTAGAAATTAGGCCAACAAAGATTGTTAGAGGCCAAGGTTTTTGCAAGATATTGGCAGGAGCTTCCAACATTCCCGAATCAAGCGATACTGGTCCAACTGAAGAAATCAATCAGATAAGTGTCACTGATTCTGAATCTCAATATGCAAATTTGGTATTTTATTTAAAAAATGGTTATGCTCCTCCACATTTATCTTACAAAAGCAAAAGGGCCATCAGATTAAAAGCAAAAAGTTTTACACTTATTGATGATGTGATTTTTAAGAAGAATTATGATTCTATTTTGCTAAGATGCCTTGAGAAAACTGAAGCCCAAAAGGTGTTGCAGGAGTTACATGATGGACCAGCAGGAGGACATTTTGGAGCTAACACAACGGCTCACAAGATTATTCATGCTGGATATTATTGGCCAACCCTTTTTAGAGACACCCATGAGTATGTAAGGAAATGCCTCAATTGCCAAACTGCTAGTGGAAGACAACGAAAATCGGCTTTCCCTTTGCAATCAGTCAACATTGAACAACCATTTGAACAATGGGGATTGGATATCATCAGAGAAATTAATCCACCTTCTTCCAAGCAGCATAAGTACATTCTTAATGCTACCGACTATTTCACTAAGTGGGTTGAGGCAATCCCTTTGAAGACAACAAATTCTGAAGCAATCATTGAACTCATAGACCAATTCATCATTACCAGGTTTGGTGTCCCAACTGCTCTTGTATTTGATAATGCTTCTTATTTCTCAGGCAATTCTATGTTTGATTTTGCTATCAAAAGAGGATTTAAGTTAAAGTATTATGCTAATTACTATCCTCAGGGTAATGGTTTGGCAGAGTCCACTAACAAGAATCTGATCAAAATTATCAAACGAACAATCGAACAAAATCATAGGAATTGGCATAAATCCTTAGTCTTTGCATTATGGGCTGATAGGATAACACAGAAGGCTTCTATAGGAACCTCTCCGTTCAATCTTGTATATGGAAAGGAAGCAATATTACCTACAAATCTTGTTCTTCCTTCTTTAGCCCTAGTACAGTTCATTGAAGAAGCTCCTGCCTCTTCTATTCAGCTCATATATGATCAAATCTTAAAACTAGAAGAAGAGAGAGAAAAGGCCAAGGATACCCATGCCAAACATCAGCAAATCATCAAAGTAGCTTTTGATTCAGTTTCATCAGGGTCAAAACAATTCCAAGTGGGAGATTTAGTTCTGAAATGGGATAAAGCCCATGAGGACAAAGGCAAACACACCAAGTTCCAAAAGTTGTGGCTTGGACCATTTCAGATTTGTGAGAAAATAGGCCATTCAACCTTTCTATTGCAAGATTTAGTAGGTTTGAGGGAGTCTCTCCCTGTAAATGGCCTTATCCTAAAAAAGTTCTTCAATTGAGAAGGTGACCCCTTCTCCCTTTTATTTCCATAGGATTTTATAGTTTGTAGGTTTTTCTTTTAAGGAAATAAAGTTTAAAGGCATATTCCATTGACCTTTCACTATATTTGAAAAGTTGTCTCACAGAAGTATCATGAGTATTTGCTTTCAAACAATAGAACTTTCAAACGAAAGAGATAATTCTTGGGAAATTAGGTATCATTGTATTCTGAAATCACAAATTAACTTTGATCAACTCCTCCTAAAAGCATAAAAGTAATATAAGTCATTTTCTGTTTTCAAATTGGTCTCAAAAGGTTATCAATATCAAAGATAGGAGTCAATTCAATATCAGCATCTTCAACTCTTAACCTGTCATCCATTGATTCCCAATGAAGAGATTGTCCACCCCATTCATTAAAGATTATGATTTTTCAGAGTGTAATTCTAAAATATAAAGATATTAAAGATAAGAGGTCTTATTACAAGCCTGCTTACCATGTTCATAGGGAAATAGCTTAACTGACATTACCAATACTGCATACCAAAACAGGGTAATGGATTGAAATTTCAAGACAAGGAGTCTCATCACGAGCTAGCTTGTTCAGTTAGACTACTACCAGTGAGTGGCATTGTCAATCGCTGGCCACCAAACCAGGGCAATGGCTTTTTATCCTGTCATGACAGAAAAAGAAAGATGAACAAAATATGAAAACATGTTTTGAATTCATTCTGATAATCACACTCTTAATAGGATGGGACAATGGACAATTACATGGTTAAAATGTATCCCTGCTGAGACTATAAACGTTTGCTGGCAGCAGAGCCTCTACCTATGACAGACGAGTTTACTATAAACACTGATTTGGATAGATGTTTCTATTTTTATCATTATAAACCAATAAAGGCTCATTTGAGACTTAAAATGTACTTATTTCAAGTTAGCAAGAAGAGGAAGTTACCAAAATTATTTTCATGATATTCAGAATGCATAAATATCTAGTTATATTAGAATTTTCCCCTTGTAGTTGAAATTCTATTTCAAAACAAAGTTTAAGTATTTTTGATTTTTTCAGAGATAACTGGTTCTTCCAGTGAATCGCCAATTGTTGTGCTCTACAAACAACCCCCCATTTCATATTATTTTTATTCATGAAACATTAAAATGTGAAATGGGTCCCTTTAGAATAAAGTTGATATCAATACTTTTACTTAACAAAAGGTCCGATAATCAAACGAGCGCTTTATAAAAAACCCTTTTTAAAACAATATCCATTTAAAAGAAATAAAGCAAATCTCCATCATTGCGATAAAGTGATCGCAAGATCGCATATCGCAATGACATGAGGGACATTTAAAATGGCACAAGGCTTTCCGCCGATGCGATATCGCATTCGGCGATCAGCGATCGGCGATATCCAATGCACAACCAAAAGCGCCCCATATCAATACGCCCGATGAGATGAGCTATCGACGATCGGCGATCGACGGGTTCCTATCGTTTGGGTCTCAATACACATAAGCCTTTCGTCGATGCGATATCGCAATCGGCGATCGGCGATATTCGATGCACATTGTTAAGGAAGACTTGTTATATCCCCCGATGCGATGCGATAAGGCACGATTTTCAATAGAAAGCCGTTAAAGTGATTGGAAAGCTCAATTCATTCATATTTAAGGCATAATCACTCCCGCTCAGCCGCCAATACGTCCATTGCATGCTTAAAGAGAATTCTCGACCAAATAATGATATAATGGGCATTTATAAGGTGGCAGGTTTTATACGGCCATTTAATGGATTCATGTCCTAAAATCTTTCCATAGATTATCTCCGCGCTCATTTTAAAAGCTAAATATATTGTTGCACATCTATTCATTTGCTATCAATTGCAAGTTTTATCGCTATCTCTCTATGTTACGCCAAATTGCCTCTCTGTGCAGAATTCATTCATAGACAGGAGTTCGGGCATGATGGGTAAGAAGTCTAAGAAGACCGCGGGTGCTTCCAATCCACCAGTCGCAGGACAAGCCGCTGCAAACAGCAAGAAATGCCTAATATATGATACAACATGCGCAGGCCTCGCCAAAGTGACTTGGCAAGGCACTTACGACTTAATTGAGGTCGAGAAACCAAAGCAGACAGTAGCAGAGGCTACCGCGGATTCATTACGAAAGTCAGACTGCACTCTCAAGGATTTGGCTGATTCTTTCCTTCACAGGATAGCAGCCAGGGAGCAAATTCTCCCATATACAGACGTTGTGCGATGGGCGATTGAAGAAATCCCCATCATGTACAGAACTTTTAGCACAAGAGATGGGAGGATCTTCGGATCGTTCAAGGCAGAAGACTTGAGGCAAATGTATCATTTGCCCGAGCCTGAGAAGATATACAACAGCGCCTTCCTGGAGAAGTTTGCGAGCGAAAATGAGATTGAGTCTGAACCTATCAAGGATTGGAGGCAAAATCCGAACAAACACAAGCACGAATCTTCCGGTAAGTACTCGGTCGATTCTTTGGCTTCTCCTTATTGCTATGCGGGTATAATGATGTGTAGGTTATGGGGTTTACATGACTCTGCTAGTTTTACCATTGAAATGGTTCCTCTTATGGAGGCAGCAGTAAACAATATAATTATGGACTGGGCTACTATCCTTTCAGATAAACTAGCAGTAGCTGTTCGTGACTTTAGAAATAAGACTGTGGTCACTGAAAGGAAAATCCCCCCATTCTACTATAGTGCATATATCCTAGATACGTTATGTTTCAATTCCAAATTCCCTGTTCTTGGTTGGAGGTGGACTGCACAGGACCCCTCGCCCATTCATATATATCACCGAAAGTTGTGGAAGTCGTCTTATAAAAACCACCTGTATCAGATCTGTAATGGCTTTATGGTTCCCATTTATTATTCCATGTTTGATAAACCCATTTCAAATATTTCCTACCAAGCTTCCTTTGATTTACCAGTAGTGGCTAGTTGGTTCGGAGAAGAACATTTTACCTATATCAGAGTTTACAGCAGCCAAGCCAACCCACATGTTCTCCCTTTGTATGTTCTAGATAAATTGCTAGCAAGAGAAATTGCATATCAGTTTACGGCTGAGAGTACTACACACACTCTCAAAAAGGAAAAGAAAAGAGGCTGGCCCACTTTTCCCTTAAGGTGTGGTGTCTTTACCCTGCATGATCTCAAACATGCGGAAAAGGAAGCCACAAATATTCAATCCTTGGCTCTGGCTACAATCCCGAACAGGGCATTTGATCCAAAGCTAGTAGCCCATGCCACGTTAGAACACGCCAAATTAACAACGTTTGAACATCAAGAAGATATGTTCAACGATTTGTTCACTTCAATTGAAACAATTGGTCAAGCTAAAGAACTCGCTAAGATGAAATACAATGATGAAGGGTTAACTGAGTTTAATAAACTTAGAGAGCAGAGGTTGCAAACTCTGCCTCTAGATTTATTAGCGACAACCCCAGCAACATCATCAAACGAGCCTGGGCAGCAACAGACAAAGGAACCTCCTGCTTTAACAAAAGATCATAATAAGGAGTGGGAGGAACAACAGAGGAAAGAATAAGAGGAAAAGCAGAGGAAGGAGCAGGAAGAACGGCTAACGAAAGAGTATGAAGATAAACAGCAGAGGGAACATGCAGAGCAGCAGAAGAAAAAACAGGAAAAAGTACAGAAGGAGCCTCCAACTGAGAAAAGGCAACAGACCACCACTGACGCCAATATAGATACTACCACAGACCCCAAATTTCTCCAGGAATGGCAGCAGTTTGATTCTATCATCAGTGGAGGAAAAGGCTCAAAAGATACAGGCACTTCTAAGACCAGCAATATGCGAGATGATATTTCATCTCAGGTTCTAAGTGGAACCAATGGCCCACCTAAATCTAAAGACATTGAGATAATTCCAAAAGATCCCAGCGATCAAATCATTCTACAGGTAGAAGATATTCCTCCATTGGATGTTTTCTACAGCTCGAGGCATAGAGCAGTGGTAAAGCGATCAAGGAAAAGACGAAGGATTGATCAACCTTCTATCTTTCCAGAGCAAACGGTCACGGGTAATGTAGTATGGAAGGAGAAATTGGACCCCTCTAATGATCTAACTAAATTGTCATAGTATGCTGGAGCCTATTCGGCAGCAACAATTGACAAAGCATCGGAGGTAAGCCTCTTATTAAAGAATAAGGACCAAAAAATCTCCACATTACAGACAGAATTGGCCGAGACAAAGCAGAGGGCAGCACAAGCAGAGGAGTAGTTAGCGACACAACAGAAGAAGGCAGCGCAAGAAGAAGAGTAGTTGTTGGCACAACAGCAAATGAATAATCAATTGATCCAGCAATTGGAAGCGGAGAAGCAAAGGATCGACCAAAATGCGATCTAGAAACAGAATGAATTAATGGAGGCATTGGAAAAATTGAAAACAGTGAACGAGCAAATGGTGAAAACCAAGGATGAGCAAATCGCTCAAATGACATTGTAGCTAGAAAAGATAAAAGGAGCTTCGCACGTGACAGAGTTCAGAAAAGAAGCATCATTGATAAACAATGTGCTAATATCTCAAATTAAACTCTTATGTCAACAGATCGCTCAAGCGGAGCCACAGTGCGAATTAACTACATCCATAAATGAGCAAGTAGAGAAAGCTAGGGATGATTTAAACCAAGCCGATGAGGCTATTACTGTACATCTTGAATGGAAAGATTCGAATTCGGGAAAAACAGCTAATTTTCCCAGGATACTTGAAGTTCATAAAGATATACTTTTCACAGAATGGCACACTCAGGTGTTGAAGGCAGAGAGAGCAGCTTCAAGATGTAGATCAACTTCTAGCAATTTAGTTGATTTAGTTAACAACACTCTCTACTTAGAAAATATGATTTCCCAGTGTACGCCAGGAAAGATTACAACAACAAATGCATTGGAGCAATCATGTTATCCTGAGTTAGAAGAAAGAGGAAGATTAATCACCGGGATTAATAGTTTAAACATGGAAGTATATTGGCACTTCCTAGTTAAACCACATACACAAAGAGCCGCCCTGAAGTGTTTAACAGATGCCATCAAGTGTATGATTCCCGACATTCAAGATGCCACCTATGCTGCCCAGCTCAGTTCGCACCTCAACAAACCTCCGGAAATTGAGCCAATGCTTGCAATTAATCAACTCACATTCAGAGGAAAGCAGCTGACTCAATGAGTCACCCTCTAGCTCGCCAGGTCGCTAGCCAAAATAGGAACAAAAGTTATTGATATCAGTTTAGTAGCATTTCTGTTTAATAGATATTTAGATTAGTATTGTATTTATAGACCCTTTCATGTTTTTTAGAAAGGGTCGTAAAATTTTGTAAGAGACTTAACAGACTGAAGTTTGCACTATTTGTGCTTCAGCCATATTCTTTTATGAAACTTGACCTGTTGTTCTTTACTTTAATGAGAAAGTTTCTTTATACAATTGCGCACTATTGTCGTTGATTGAGGAATGTTTTTACGTTAAAGGAAGAACTGCGCATAGCAATTGATATCTGGGAGTGTCACGCAGCTCATATGGTATTTATATCTCTATATCTGAAGTCATTCTGTTTATATGAATTGTTATGTAATTATTCTTGCTATCATTGATTATATGCATGCGCTATAACAGCAGATCTTATTCATTCCACTATTGGGTGTTTAGTGATGTGCCTTTACTTTTAACCATGTGTATGATGATGATATAGATGTTTAAAGTGTGGTAATCTCGCCTTAATCGCTCTGCTTAACTATTTAAGCACAACAATCTTAAATGATTTAATATCTATGTTGTGAAGATACAGTCATCTATATGCTTGTCTTTTAGACATAGAACATCAAGCACTACACTTTAGAGCTCAATAGATTCCCGGGATAGTTTCATCTCTTTATATTTCTGTCAATAGTTTTAGCCTTTCGCTCACCACTAGTGTTATCTATAAATCATCCACTCATCCCATTTATCTATTTCTGGGAAACTAGTCCCATTATCCCCGGTCGGAGCCACTACCCCAAATGGAAAAGGAGTTGCACTAAGGTCCGAACCGGGTGGTTTCCCCAATGTTGTTGCAGTGATTTTCGAGGCATCAACAGAAGTGGAACTAACATGAAGACTACGAGACCTTAATATAACCATCAGCTCAGGCTGAAGTTCCTCAACAACTTGAGGGGTTTCCACTTCATCAACAGGTAGATCATCAAAGACCACAGGCTTGGAAAGATCGACAATAAGTGAATCATAATCATGATCAAATGAATGAGTGAAAATATCATGACAAGCATGATCAAAATATTTGAGATGTACATCGGCATCCCCATGATCTGATTAATCATACATAGGGGGTGATGAGAAACAACTTTTTTTACCTTATGAATTTCTAGAAATGAAAGATGAGAGTTCTAGTGAATATGGAAAGAGAGATTTTCCCATCATGTGTGTTCTATGAATTTTCGAAAGTAGAGACATCCGGGGATGAACTTTCACAAGAAAATCAGAAGTGGGAGAATCACAAAATTTGTTAGGATAGAGAGGATGAGGTGCTAACAGAAGGAGGTCATCCTTCACTGCAACTTCTTCTTTAGATTCCCACACATACACATAAAAAATGATAGTGCAGGTTGGCTACTCAACGCCAACTCCGTTGAAAAATTGATTCTTGTGAACATCACATGTGGAATCCAGAATGGATGAACACAACACATCAAAATCTAGAGGACGGAGGTTGAGAAAATGAGATCATGTGACAACCATCAGGGTTGTAGTCGAATATGTGCAAAAATCCAGAGTAGGTGGGATGGGAGGAGGTTATAGTTCAACAGGTGATTTGAAAACTTATCCCACCTTGTCCTATGGATCTAGAGCTATCCGATGAGAAGAGGATGGAGAGTCATTTGTGAAAACAACCTTGTCAGTCTTAGATTTGGAAGCCCTAACACAAAGGTATGATGGGATGGGTTCAAATGATTCTAACTCATGTGGATTATTATATAAGTGAAGAAGATACTGAAATATTTCTCTAAAAAATTTCTAGTCAACTTCATCTTCTGGGAATTGAAAAGCAATATTACGGAAGCATTTCCAAAATTGTGCAACATATTCATTAGGTGCTTTGCGTAATTCTAAGATTTTGTGAATAAGTGCTTTATGGTCAAAACGAAATAAAGCACAACCTAACTCACTAATCATGTGATTGAAAGAATGAAAATAGGTTTCAGGCAATGTGAGGCACCATTGATTAATGTGCCTTTCAAACATGTAAGCGAACAACCCACAAGCAATGTTGTCTGAGGGGACTTCATTCCTAGTACATAAACCTATAAACAAAACTACACGTCTTAACAAGTTTATTCCACCTTCACCATCATATTTAATTCGTGACAATTCATTGATGACATCCTTTGACACTTTGAAATCATGAGCATGAGAAAAACATTTGGGAGTTGAAATTGTGATGTAAGTCATGAATGATGTGCGGAGATTCAAAACAGAATTTAAGGGCTCAACTTGTAATCTGGCCCTTCTTCTAGCATTAGAAATGTTGATAGTGTTAGACCCGCCAACACTCAAGGGGATCTCCCTGGTAAGAGGACCCAACTAGACCTCAAACCGTTTGGAGTAGGAGTTCCAACAGGCGCTGGTAATGTAGTGCCTTACCCATGGTAGTGTGTAGAGGTAAGTATGATGACTTTGGTTGGAAGTGAGTGTGTGACCTTGCAGCGAGTCAAGTGAGATGCATGGGGGTTCTAACACATATATGGGAAAAGGAATTGCATCCCTTAGAAGCCTATAATAGTATGTAGCTTGAAAGGAATGCATGAGCAAAATGACATCACAAGCTAGAAGTGGAATAGTCCACAAACCAAAGTGACAGGTTAATCCAACAACACGCCTTCAAAAGGGTTCATGCAATTGCATACAAAAGAGTTCATAAGAAAATGTGTAAGTCGAAAAACATACATTGCTAATGTAACCAAAATAGTTAAACTACAATAACAACCTATGCATGAAAACATGTTGGCTCAGTTATATTATTATTAAGTGAAAGTTCCATCCATACATACACCATCGGCAACCACTATTCGTAATAGTGGAACATTATAGTCAAAACCGCATGCTCCTCCAAAGAAGTGTACTCACTTTATGCTGTGGAGAAGCCAAGGCTCGTCACAATACTCCCAAGCCTTCACTAAGCCTAAGCCTAGCCAAAAGCTTGGTTCCGAAAAGCATGTTCTATGAGTTATGAGGCTTTACTTATAACAAAGGGTAGGGTGACCCTTGACATTCCCATTTGTACCTTTGACTAACCTCATGACTCTTCAACTCCTTTACAAATAAATCTTACATTATATAGTGATTATTGACATTCCACTAATGACACTTGGAATTCCACTTACAATATATTTACAAATAATATACAATTTCCACATATACCCATGTGGGACAAAATAGGCTAGAGTTAGCCTAACAAGACAAACACTATGACTTAGAATCTTGGGGAAAGACCAACTCGGCAACATCCCCTTGATGATCTTTGGTGATGAACTGATACTAAGCTTGGTACCGTACTATGGTGTCTCCATACTGTTCGGTGATGTGTTTCTAGAAATGGACTCTTGCCTCCATGGCTTATGGGTATATGGTCTTGGAACCTTTGTCCAACTCATCTTGAAGCATGTGCAACATTGTCCTACGTACGGCGGGACCACCAATGTACTTCTACATGTGTTCTATGCTCAACTACAAGTCATCACTAGTGGCCTCTTTCATTAACTGCACCATGTACCTATTGACCTCCATCAGGACTTGGATCATCTCAATGGCTTAGGTGATGGAACCAATTGAAGGGATCGTATGTGTCCTCACCATGACATCCAGACTCTTAAATAACCATGCATAGGAAGCCTCAATGCTACTGATGAGCAGAGGGAGCTTCTCATAGTTCTGGATCAACATCTAGATCTTTGCTTTGTCTAGCTCTGCCTATGGCTTCATTATCTTATGCAAGTACAGCAGGGCTCCCTTGTATGTCATTGTCCATTCATGTGCGAGTGCAATAACAACATGTATGTCCTTGACAGTTTGGAGTATCTTTATGCACTGCTACTAAAAACCATATAGATGGACAAATGCATTGTGCACAGTGAAAAATCCATCATAAAGGTTTGCATGGTAGTCTCAAGGGCTGGCAAATCCTATAGATTTTTCTTCCCTCTGCCTGGCCGCTTATAAGTCCTTTTCCTTCTGATCTTTTCCTACTAACAATAACTTGACATTTGAGCTCATGGATTATGCATAAGCCTTAGTGGCATTGACCATGGCAACTAGATGCTTTCTAACATTTGACACTATTATCCTTTCCTTCATAAAAGTAGGTGATCCATGATCATTCGGGAAAATCTTTCCCTGCACATGTACATTATTTTTCTACAAATCATTGAAGGATATATTGTACACATCCATCACCAGATCATCATAAGGAAGAACAACCTCTCCTTGCTCGGCCGAGACTAGTTCCGTTACAGGAGGTCGTGGAGATTGCGGGGTGAGCTTGGATGCTATCGAAACGAGGTCAGTATCTTGGTCTTGTGGCTCCTATGCTAACTCCATGTCCATCTCTTCAACCATTTGCTCAATTTACTAAGTAAGTTTCTGATCTTGCAACTGATCACCTCTTTCACATCTGATGGTTGTTCTAACTCTTCAACATGTATTAGCACATTTTTCTCTATGATTGCGCCTTTCCCTTCTTCTTGTTCTTGTTTCTACTTCCTTTCCCTCTCTCTCCTTCTTAACTCTTGCTCTTCTTTCAACTTCTTATTTGTTTCCTGTAACTTCGTTTTTGCTTCCTCCAACCTTTGATTTTCTCTCTCCCTTTGATCTGCTCTCTTTATGCACTACTGCCTCTTTGCCTCCACTACCAAAGTTGGTTTCTAAACAAGAGGACATTATTTGAACTTGTAGCTTTGATAAGCCTTTGGGTTCTCAACAATATTCCTCTTTCCTTTGTCCTGTGCCGGTTTGCTGCTTATTGTTGTTGTTGTTGTTGCTGCTTCATGTGGTTCTGCTATCGACAAAGCATCTTTCCATTCTATAGCCATGCCAATTGGTTCATTGAGCTTGGAGGAGTTGTAACAGTAACCCCAAGGATCTTCCTTTGCCCAATGAAATGTCTCATGGATCCATGGATAATACACCTTTTCACTATGATTCTTTCATATACAATGGGGATCGTACGGATTGTATTCCTTGGCCTTGACATCCACATCCTTCAAACTCCTGATCTCGTATAATCCAATTTGCAAAGGAAGATCAGGCCATGGTGCATTCTTCCTCCAATGCAGACCTAATGATAACCTTGTGGAGATGTGAAATGAAATCTCTTGCACGACCAACTTATCTGTGGCAAACCTTGGTAGCACATGCAAAGGTTTTTCTCCACCAAACATCCTAATGATCCTGATCAAATTGTAAACTGGGATGATGAAATGGTCAGATAGCCTTGCCATGAATCCTCAATATTTGCACTCAGAAAGAAACTTGCAATAAATACTCACCACTCTTTAGTGGTCTCCATGTCCAACCCATGCCATGAAACTAATGTTGGGCACAAATTGCTTCAAGTAGGTACACAGACATATAGAATCTTGTTTGCTCATCCTTGGGTAGATTTCATGCATTAGTATGCACTTTTAGGTAAAGAGACAATACCTCCAATCAGTTGAATGGCCTTCCAACATTCACTAACTGGTCCAACACATGCACCCAATTCTGCAGAAAGGTCTTTGTGCTCTCTTAACCATACAATCAGAACACAAAAATGATTAAGACTTGGTAGACCTTTCTAAGTGACTTAGTCTTGTAAACGTGATTGGGTGTTGATATGAACTTCGACAGATCTTTCACCCAACACTTTATGATGTCTCTAGTGTTCACATTGCTGTGGGTGGCATAGAAAAGTGCATCCATGCGGTTCACCGATTATGGTAAATGATTCATCTGATGATAGTTTTCCATCTTGAATGTAGCAAGATGTGTTCCATTGGCACTTATCAATGTCATCGTCTCGGGATCGCTTTGTGATAATATCTAGTGAATGATGTTTGCACATGGGAAGGTAGGGTACCTGCATGCAACCTTATATAATCTTGACTGATGGATGTTGACATAGACCTGCCGATCTTCTAAATCTTCCTTGAAGTTCCCTGCAAAGCTATCCTTGATTTCCTGCCATGTTATCTTCATGTCCTTCTCTATGAATATCTATGTGTCTGCTTAAAGTGGCAAGTTCACTGATACCTATTCAACTACATCCCCAATGCTACTTTCAAATCTATCCTTTGATATAGCTCTCTTGGAAGCCATGTAACCTGTAATTGTGGAGAGTTTCTCAACAATTGATGTACCTGGAGAGAAAGAGAGGACACTCATGGCATGCAAACATTAGCATGAAACCAAAATCACTTCTAGAATAGATCAAACAACAAACTGGGAAGCTGTTGGGAAGAATTACGCAATATTGGCTCTTAGAGGTGACTTAATGCCAGCTGGTTCTAAGCATTGCGTAGTCCCAACTGCTGGTGGGGAGGTGTTGCTGTCTGGAACTACATAATGCATTGTTTAGTCAGGCTGAGGCCCAGCTAGGACTGCACATTGTCTAATCCCAATGGCCAAGGTTCCAGGATGGCTCTTGGAATTGCACAATGCGTAGTTGGAGCAAGGTCATGGTAGCCTCTATGCAATTCCTAGAGCTGAGGCAAAGCCTTGAGATCCAGAAATGCACAGTGCATGTTTGGGAGGAGCTAGATCCTGGTCAAGGAAGCCCATATTTGCCTAAGGACAACATGAAAATGAGCATATATGAAGTGTAAGTGAAGGTGGGTGTAGATCTGAGTGTATGATGATTCATGCAAACAAAAAAAGTGCAGGAATCAATCAAACCAAAGAAAAGTGAATCTTGTGGAAAGTGTTGTCGTACGACAACTGTTAGTGAAAAAATTGGGTTATGCATGTGACACTTAAGAAAAGCAATGCACAACTTAAAAAAAAAATTCTACAAGATTAAACAAATCAAAATTCCATCATTTGTTCAAAAAATGGGTGAAACAACACTCTCATAAGCCAAGCAAACAAAAGTGTTAGAAGAAGACAAAAAAAGTAAGACTTACCCAGAAAAGTTGCGAAGACTGTGTCGAAGGTTTCTAGATCTCCTTGGGAATGCTAGAGCTCCAAGATTGAATGTGAGAATGAGCTATGGCAGCGTCCATTAAATAGATTTGGTTGATTTGGGGTTTGTGATGCAAAGGCCAAAAATATAGGAAAAAGTGACACATGGAAACAATTTCCAAAGATAACTCAAGTGTAACTCCAACTGCTTAAAATATATCCCTAATTTCTTGGGGTGCTTTTTTAACTTTTTTCTTTTTCGAGAAAAATATGCTATGCTTTTTATTTTTATAACCAGTAAAGTTTTTTCATTTTCGTATCAAAATAATATAAACTTTAAATAAATATCATGCTATATTAATAGCAAAAATCCCCAGATGGGGTGAATAGAGTATGGAAGAGGAGGTGGGGGGACGTGATGCCACCACCCCACCTAACCAATAGGCAGTGGGATGTGGCATCAAAACCATTGCAAGTGGCATGAGATACCTAAGCTAAATAAATTTTTCCATGGACCAAATGTTACAACATGACATTAGCAAAGGTGATTTCGCATGTGGGAAGGATAATCGAGTTACGAGAAGAAATAAGGAAGAAGAGTGTATGAAGGATCTAACAACTAATAATGTCATCCTTGGCAATTAATTAAGCTAACAATCAGAGTTAATTAGCCAAGGAAAACACCAGCAGTATAGCTACCAACAGTAGGGAGATAACAATATTGCATGTGCGAGGAGTATGTCAACTATGATTTGCACTATGGAAATTCAATTTATAAGGAACGATGTGTCTAGGTTTTATGATAGAGTATACGAGATTGTCTATAGCTTAGAAATTTTCCAAGGAGACAGAGCTCAAGTTAGCAGGGTTTAGGGATAGGATACATTCATCTCACATCGCAACTAGGGAACTTGTATTTTAGTTCTTGGTATTGTGTTGTTGTGCCTGTGATTTTTCCGCTTTCCATCAACCTTAGTTGGATGCCCCCTTTCTAGTCACTAGAAGTTTAGAAAATTTGGTAAGTGTATGTTTTTATGGTACTATTTCCTCATTCTTGAGTGGGAAACAAAGCAGGGAAGAGAAACCAAAGGGTAATTATTATTTGTTCACTCTTTGGGGAGGTGAGATAATGAGTAAAGGTGGGGATAATTTTTAAGTAATTTCGAGGATAGTTGTTGTACTTGAATCTGGGATTTGTGTGCCCGTGATTGAGATAGTTTATATTGTGTTTGATTGAGCCTTTCATTTATTCTCTAGAGAGGGGGCTAAATGAAGAGATGACTCTAGTGCCCTCTCATTGGTGTGGGTGTGGGAACGGTTGGTGGAATTTTCTTTTAGAACTAGGTTGAAGAGCTTTTTCAGGTTAGGAGAACAGACGATGGAGGATTACCAAGATTATATGGTGTGTGCATTTTGATAAGAGATGCAACATGATTGTGCTACCTTTTCAGTGGTCCAGGTGGATTATAATCTGTCTTTTTACCCATAATATTTTACCTTCTATTCTCTAGGGAGACAAGTTTAGGGCCAAAACTCCAAGGGAAAGAGGACATGTATGGAAAGGCTCTATATATTATGAAGTGTGATGCCGTAGAGGTGGATCTCGACTTTAGATTAAGGACATTAGCTGTGTTGCAAGGTATCATAACCAAATTCCTATAATCATACAGGAACAATTAAATTGGGTGGGAAGGGTAGCCTCGTCATAATGATTTTCTCTATCAGATTCAGAGGTGAGCAAAAATGGGAATAATGGATTTTAGATATGTGGAAAACGTGAAGTAGCAAAAATCAATACATGCAAGCAATAGACCTCTACTAGAAATTGAAGTTCATATTTGGCCGCACATTGTTGGACAGTCAGGAATAAAGGAGAGATATGATTCACACTTTGGACCACATGCACAATCAATTGAAGCATTACGGTTGCAAAATGGAGATGATGGATCGTAGGTTGGTATGCATTGAACAATACCTCAACCTTCCTCCTGCACCTCCAAGACCTCTAGCAGACCTAACAACCTTTATGCCAGTGGAGGACTCCTATTTAGAGCGAAACCCTTGACTTTGTGATGTTTTATGATCATACTCATGGTTTTTTTTCTTGTTAATGAATATGCACCTTAGGGAAGACCTATTTATTTTCAGTTATACTAGCTACTATATGTCTATGTTGACCCTGCAAAAGGTTCAATTTTAGCTATAGTTTGATCTCCCAAAAAGATATCACGACTTACAAATATTTTTTTTGATATATTTCTCATTTTGAAATAATAAAATTTACTTTACACCCTTTTTCTTTATATTAAAATAATTTATATAATTTATATAATAAAAAATCTTAAAATACATATAAATATAGAAAAAGACCATTTAATGTTTAATTAAAATCTTAAATAAAAATTACATAATAAAAATTTTGCAATCCTAATATTTTAATTAAAATCTTAAATAAAAAATTACATAATATCAATTTTGCAATCCAAAATGAAATAATTGATTACAGAACAAACTTAAAGGATGCCGTTTAATCATAAATATGTCTAGCTAAAAATTTTGACTGATTTAAAGGATGCCGTTTAATGTCTTTAGATTTTGAATAAAGTTTCAATTAATTTCGTTATCATTGCTGTGTAAAGTGATGTGGTGGTGGCAAGTTAAGTCATTTCGAGTATAAAGTTTTCTCTCTTTATTGTTTAAATTGTTGATGAAGATTTATTATTATTATTAATTTCACCATTAGAGCGTTTACAGCGTTTTATAAAGTTATATGGTGATGATACACTAAAATATTTTAAACGAGGATTTGTTTATTTTATTCATTCACTGTTCTTTCTATGTAGGGTGAATAAAGCAATTATATTAAGAGTAAAAATGATGCGAGTAATTTAAAAAATTATATATATTATATATATATATATATATATAATATAATGAGAAAGAAAGAAATAATTTAATATTTGAGATTAGAGAAAGAAAGAAATAATTTTAATATTTGAAATTAGAATTGATGTAGTAAGTTGAGATTTTATTTAATATTTAATTTCAAAAGAATATGAATGATTTTGTTGTGATTTTAATTTTGGAAATTAAATTTAAATTATAGAAAAATTAAAATGAGATATTTTTCAAAAATTAATCAAATCAATTATTGGATGGATTAGGATGCACTGAACATTCAAGACAGAGACTGAGTATAACAGATAAAGCTTTAGATGGACTTACTTTTAAATAAGACAGTCGCTTCCCAGACAGAGACTGGGTATAACAGATAAAGCTTTAGATGGACTTACTTTTAAATAAGGCAGTCGCTTCCCACACCACACTTCTGAACACAGGTATCCAATCCTCAGGCGACCATGCGCGACACGACCTCTCTCCACGGATCTTCACTTCAATGCCTTACAGCTCAAGCCTCTTTCGGATGACAGGAACTGTCCTCAGACAGGCGGCCCAGTAGGCTTTGATATTAATAAAAGCAAGAGAATACAAAGCTTATTACAAAGAGTCTCAGACTCAAGACTAGAAACACTCGCAATGCTCAGGATGATCCGAATGATCTCCCAATACTTTCTTATATAGTATTATGTCTACCTATGCTTATCTAAAACTGACGCTAAAAGAAAATAATTGAGGGTCCTGTCGGTATCTTTATCCACCGACGATGTCTACTCAATTCTTTTCTGTACAAGAGAATCCTGCCACAACATGTGATCAACATTATCACATTGCTGACAGAGATTCTACCAAGTGGGACTTCTTGTTTCCCAAAGATCCTCTTCGAATGGTCCTGGAGATTGTTCGTACTCATCTAACTGTTGTTGATAATACCGATCCATGAGTCGGTTGTATTGTTCATCGATTCCATCATTTGGATCTTGTGCATCTGTCATTTCTGCTTTTTCTTTTTCTCGCATTATTGTTGTCCGACTAGATGCTGCTGACGAAGATTCTCCTTTGCTAAGATTCGTCTTTATCTTATGTAGGCCTGGTTGCTGTGAGGTATGTGTCGCTTCTTGTTTTTCCCATTTGTTTAAAAATGGAAGAGCACTAACTTCAATGTCAAGAAACGAATCTTTGAAAGCACTTCGGGTTCCAGGTGATTTTTGTATTGCCAGCTCAACTCCATCTAACAGTTCCCACTTAAATATCTGGAACATATTTGTGGAACTTTCAATTGCATGCTGGATCCATAACCGACAATTTTCATTTAATTCGGCTTTATGTTGCCATCCCAATTCAAATATCATTGATGTACAAATTCTTTTAGAGATCATCAGACTTATGAGGTGGATAACATTATTGTTCCAATTTGGATGCGAAACTGAAATTGTTATTAATGCCTTTTGATTAATTATAAACTTGAGTGCTTTAGGTTGACCCTGCAAATCATCGAGTTTCTTGAGGATCTGCAATTTCTCAACCAATCTTAAGTTTCCAAACTGATGAAACCATCCGTCATGTTGTTTAATCAGCTCTTGGTTGTTACTGGATTCAATATTGCCAATTTTTTCATGACTAAAAACCTGATCAAAAGGATTTGGCTTAATATCATCTCTTATCCTTAAACTATGAAAATCCCAAGGATATGCAAAAGTTTTTAGATATTGCACAGATCTCTGTATGCACTGAGATATTCTAGTCACTGGGATCTTTATGCATTTTCCTTCTCTGATTTCCCAATCTGCAAAGTTTTCAAAAATCTCATATTGAGGGAAAACATCAGTATTTGCATAATTCTCATCAATCCTTTGGATAAATGTTGATTCTAATTCTTCAAAAATATCTGGAATTTTTAACGAAACCAAATATTTTATCATTTCTTCATGCATGGGTATTTCTTCAAGATCTAAGATCTTAGCTCCTGTGAATAATTGATATGCAAAATCAACTCCTCCTATGATCTGATAATAATTTAAAATCATGAGGGTCCAGATCATCTCTTTAGTGTAAACAGTAGACCATAGATCAGTGAGGCTTCTGAAATAAAGCTTGACTTTCATGTTTGGTAAAGAAAAGATTTTTACCAATTTGTCATCTAAGCCCAAGGAGATACCCAAGTTCTTTGATTGCCATGCTTGGCACTTACGAATCCACATATTTCTTCTGAGCCTTAATCCCACCACCTTTTTTATTTCGTCTGTTAACCAACTAGCATGGTTTTCTAAAATTCTGAATCTATCTACAAAGGTTGCAAAACTATCATTTTCTGGTTTTTTTACCTGGAATATCAAAAACTGAATATGTACATGTTATATACATTTTGTTCATGTCTTTTTTCAAGGAATCTATCAGGAAGTTTGAGTTAGCTGGGATCCACTCAACTTCAAAATCGAACTGTTGAAACCATATCTGCTAGGCTAATATTCTGCCTTTAGCAATTTGCCTTGAAATTTTGGCAGATAAAAAGTATTTGAAGTTTCTAGAATTGGTCCTAACCAAAAACTTTACAGGTGTAAGATATACCTCAAATCTTTGTATCCCGTTGAAGATGGCTAATGTTTCCTTTTCAGCAATGAAGTAATTCTTCTAACTAGATGTGAATTCTCCAGAAGCATATCCACAAAGATTCTCTTCAAGTTTACCTTCACTATATTTTCTTTGTTCTAATAATACAACAGCCCAAAACTCTAAAGAAGCATCTGTCTGCAGAATAAGAAAACCATCACCTGGTGGTTGAAGCTTTGGTAGATGCTGACATTCCTCTTTCAAGCTTTTAACGGTTTCAGTTGCTTCTTGTGACCAACCTTGCTTTTCATGTTTTCTGATAGGTGTTGTCTTCTCTGACAAATTTGGAATATATTTATGAAGATAATTCAAGACTCCCAAAAATCTTTGAATGGTCTTGGTATCCTTCAATTCATGAGGAAACTGAGTCAATTTGGTTAAAACAGGAGGTTGCATTTGGATTGCTCCATTAGCAACATTAGTTCCCAAAAAATTAATATTTTCTTGAAACAGAGACATTTTTCTTTCTGACAAGACTATTCCATGCTGCTGAACTTCTTTTAAGAAAATTTCTAAATGCTCTAGATGAGTATGTATATCTGGGCTATGTACAAGAATATCATCTATATGTGTAACAATAAAATCATATTTAGCAAAAATATAGTCCATTCTTCTCTGGAAGAATGCGGGGGCATTTTTGAGACCAAATGGTACCACTTTCCACTGATAAAATCCTGCTGGGCAAATGAAAGCGGTTTTATGCCAATCCTCTGGTTGGATCTGAATCTGATAATATCCCGATTTCATATCAAACTTACTAAACACCTTGCTGTGATGAATCTTCTGCATGATTGTCTCAGGCCTTGGTAATGGATAATTAAAACTTTGAGTAATAGCATTATGAGGTTTATAATTGATTACCATCCTTGGCTTACCTCTTATTATTTCAGAATGATTCCTTACCAGAAATGTTGAGCAAGAATAATGAGATTCGCTCGACTCAATAAGCTGCATTTGTAGCAGTTCTTTTATCTGATTTTTTATTTCCTACTCATCTGCTGGGGTACAGGGAATCATCTTACCTTTGACTTCATTATCATGCAAAGTGACGATTTCTTGCATCGGGCTCTCTGTTACCCAAAATTGTTGTGGGTTTTCAGAGCAACTCTTCAAAAGTATTTTGTAAATATCACTTTGTTATGTTGACCAGTTGGGATCTATACATGCCAATTGTTTTGTCTTCGATTCTGCTCTTTGTTCATAAAATTGTAATACTTCTTGCCAATCATCAGAATCTTGTTTTGGCTTTCTGGTTCCTATTCTTTTTTGGCTATTTTCCTTCCTAGCTTCAGAGTTTGCAATAAACAGTCTAGAAACAACAATAGCTTTCTTTTTTAGATTAATAACCAGCTTATCTTGACTGATTGTAACTGGAAGAACGGAATTTATAAATGGTATTCCCAACATAAGACTTGCTGAGGGATCAAAATGCTAAATTGCAGAAATCTTAACAATACTCCCTCCCACTTTTAAAGAGATATTATCTACATAATGTGTCAGATTCACTGATCCTCCTATGGTTTCTGAAACCAAAATATTTTTGAGCGGTTTCCACAGAGATTTGAATAAAGACGGTCTAGCCAAATTATTTGATCCACTGGTATCAACAAAAGCATCAACAGAATCCATTCATTTTTTAATTGAACCTGAACCGGGATATTATTTGTTTTGACAATCTTTTTTAACAACTCATTTTCTTCAATTCTCTTAATTTATGTTTGTGGAAGACTTATGGAAATAGTTGTTTTCTTTTCAAATGGACAAAAAGCATTTATTTGGGGAAATGGTGAAGCAGGCTATTTACCTTGTTTGACTGATAATGAAACAGTACTTACAGACTCATCGTCTGAATCATATGATGTTTCACTGGTAACTTCATAGTCTGTGCTGCTTTCTGCTTCACTGTAATGCTTTTCTTCTGACCAATCCTCATCTGAACATGACTGACATACATGCATTTTCTGTACAAATCTTCTTCTTCTTCAGCTTCTGCAAATATATACATCTGAAACATCATCATCTGAATTTACAATTGACCAATCATCCTGGAATTCGTTAATGTCTATACAAGCTTTTAGAGCACTGGATGACTTTTCTGGACACTTCCTTGCAAAATGTCCTTCCTTTTTTCAAATGAAACAACAATTGTTGTTTCTTGGATTTCTTCTTTTCTTCAAAAATTTATATTTCCTGAATGGCCTTCTTGGATTAGAGACTCTCTTAGGTTTGTATTTGCCATACCTTTTTGATTTTCTCTTTGACTTAAAAGGTGTCCATGGCAATACTACTTGACAAACATTGGAGCTTGGAGTAAGATCATGAGCTTTCTTCTGCCAACATAAATATTTAACTTTTTCTGAAACACGAAACAGAAGATCAACCCAATATATCTACTCTAATGTTTTGTATTGCAACTCTATATCTTTCATTACGAGGTCTCCTAAATTTCCAGGTAGTTTTGACAGGTATGAGATTTTCTGAGCCACATCATTAGGGAGATTTTCTTTAAAAACCTTAGCCATGAAATATTTACTGAATTGATCTAGATATTTGAGATCTTTTAATTCCATTCTGCTAAGATCAGTTAGAAGCTGCTTTCTTTCATCTATCGGTTCTGGAACGAACTGTGTTTTGAGTAACACCTCTAGAGTGGCTAAACCTGATTCCATGACGGCTATTCTTTCTTCTGGAGATGGTCCCATCCACCAATCATAGACCATTCCTGCCATTCTTTTTTATGCTAAAAGCATAATAGATATATTATCTAATTTTGTTGTAACCTGCATCTGATATAGGGCTCCTATCCAGATTCTAATGGATTCTCCTGGGTTAGAAGAATGATCTAAATCTAGAATGTAGCCACTGGCATTTGCTGCTGACAGGTCTTCTTCAACTCTGGGATATTTAGCAACTTCTCTAAATACATGTGCCTTATTCTGGTTACATATAGATGGCAAAATAAAAGATGGAAATTTAGAGGCAGCTTTTGACAAAGTCATTACTTCTTTCTTTGATTCAAAAGGTTTATGTGCTCTGAATGTCTTAGATTCACTGGTTAATTTTCCAGTATCTTTAGAAGTACCTTCATCTGTAGAAGTTTTTTCTTCTGATTTCTCTTCACTTTCTTCCTCTAAATCCCAATGATTAGGGATAGACATATCTCTATGAAATTTTGGAATTTCTCTGGCCTTTTTCTTTTGTTTTCTTCTTCTTCTTTCTTCTTTTTCTTGCTTCTCTCTCTGTTGTTCGTCATATAACAACTTAAGATTGGCATTGATAAGTTCAGCTTGTTCACCTAGATCATCTAGAACCTCTTCGGCATAAGAACACCAAGTGGTCAGATAATTTCCTATCTGATGTACTTGATCCATATCACTTGTATTCTGTGAATTATGTTCTAGTAATGGGGCACAATCAGCTCTAGTAGGTGGTTGTTTGGAAAAGGATGAAGTAGTACAGAACTTTGTTTTTCGTGGCCATTTTCCTCCTTTCACATATCTCCTAGATGCATATTGAAATTCTTCTGTGGGTGGAAAATTATGTACATATGTTCTAAACATCTTATTTACAGCTAGAAACAACTTTTCTTCTGGTATGTACAATTGAGTATCAGACAGTGGAGTTAGTGGAGTAGAAGTACTAGGCTCTTCTGGTATAGAAATACCTTCTTCCACTGGTAAGGACTGCTTCACTTTGGGCTGGTAACACATGTTTTTCTGGCAAAGCAATGGGTCTTGGTATTGACGGTTGACTAGGCAAGATTTTCACAGAGTTATCTGTTACATACATTCTCTTGACCAATTTATTTGAACTATCTGCAGCTAGAGATTTATATTGTATATACCAATCACTAGGCAAGGCTTCTTTATCATAATGAACTCCTTCAATTTGTGCATTGCCTACACCTATTGCAACACAATCTTTTAATACTGGCTATTTTAGCTTTGGATGCACTGTATTTGTCAATTGAAATGAAGTCTGGATGATTACTGACAAATACTCACTATCATCAACCATTGAGAGACCTTGAACTCCTATCAATGTTTTCCAGCAATCTTTGAGATGGACATCTGTTAAACTGATTGCATAGTCAAGAAAGATTGTTCCATATTGACATCCTGAAGAAAGATTTCCTTGGATTGTACCTATTCGAGCATGATCATATATGTTATGTCTCGTATCAAAGAGTTCTGCTATATAGGGAGTGTTCAAACCTCTACGAACCAACGGGGCTAACCTTATCCTTATTCCTCGAAAATGTAAATAAAAGAATCTTTTCTCTGCATGATATTTTCTAAACTTCTTAATTTCTTCATCAAAAAACAAATTCAGACCTATAATTTGAACAGATGGACCTTTAATTCTGACTTTCAGCTCGACTTCTTTGAAATAGGCCTTCTTTGTCAATTTGAACATTACAGGGACCAGATAGATCTCTTTTGTGTTTAAAGCAGGGGGATTCCAGTTTTCTGGATCTTCTACCTTTTCATGTTCTGCTAGATCTATTTCATGGGATCTATTTTCTACCTCAGAGATGGAAGTTTTATCTATAGTAGAAAAGGATCTTAAGAATTTCGCCATATTGAACTGAACTAATTCTATTCCAGAGATTGACTGAAGTAGCGTTTATTTACTCAGTATTCGTAAAACGAAATACCTTTCGAAGGCTACCTGGCTAACTTCAGGCTCTGTCTATAGAATTCTAACTAATAGAATCGGGGTATGGCTCTGATACCAAACTGAGGATGCACTGAACATTCGAGACAGAGACTGAGTATAACATATAAAGCTTTAGATGGACTTACTTTTAAATAAGACAATCGCTTCTAGAAGGGACACACCTCTTGTCATGATAGTTGCTAAATGTTGCCATCTCTGATTTATTGATGTCATGTATGGATAGATGGAACCCCTTTGACATAGGGAATCTATGTGATAGGTTATGATCTCTGGTTTGGTGAAAGCCACATTTAGTGGTTGAGTTGTTTTGGCTTCTTGTTGTACCCATGCTAGGCACAACACCCTTTTCTTGCAATGTCTTTCACCATCATTCACTCAAATGACAAGGATACGTGGGTACTCTTCATAGGTTCTAGACTTCACGTTACGTAATGGACGACTTGTGTAACCATAATAGTATTTCTTCATGAGTTCTAATTAAAGATGCGAGCTCTCCATATGTTAAAAGGATGGACTCTTTACATTTTGGGAGTTTTAATTTCCTTTTTGGTTGGTACTCCTTGTCTACTTTTTGCTATGAAGCCATCATCACTAAGCCCAATATCTATCATTTTTCCAATGCTGTGAGGTGAAGCTTCTTGCCATGGAAACAAGGGTAAGCTTGTCCCATCTTACTCCCAGAGTGCTTACTTTGGTACACCTAGAATGAGGGTTTAACAAGAATATGGAGCAGTTGCAAGTGAATATTGAGAGAAAACTCCACCTCTCATTTTTTAGGAAATTGAGTTTTGGGAGGTCAAGGTTCATTTGGAGAGGGGGAGCCATCATGATTTGGGATATCAATTTAGAGTTGGGAAATTGGATCCTAGATATTATGAGTTCAAGAGCTAAGGGCATGAAATACTATAAAATGATTGATCTTTATTAACATGTCAAAATGGTTGTGGGGAAGATTTTGTAGTATCGTGATGAAGCTTGGGAGGAGAACTCGCCACACTTAGATGAAGTTCAATTGTACTTGAACAATATTAGGTTTAGGTTACCAGCTACAACTCAATAATATCCTATACATCGACCCAATGTCACTCAACATAATTGCCACATGCCTTTGTTGGGTGCTGCTTTCAATTCCCTAGCCTAATCTTTAGCATATATAAATTTCTAGATACTTTGTGTCTTTTGCTTAGACATCTTAGGTTTATCAGTTTATGGTCTTTCAAAAATTTCCACCCCTCATTATAATTTTACAATTTTTTCCCAATAAAGAACTTAACCCACTCTCTCTAGACAAATGAATTACTCCAACGCTGTTGGTTTGGTTTTCCTAATGGTAGGTCAATAGCATCAGGAATTTTAATATGATTTTTGTTTGTTGTGATTTATAGAATTAACTCATTAGCTTACACGAAAACAAAATATCTATGCATCTCTTAGAATCTATCTAACTAATAAAATATAATAAGTTGGATATTAAGTTTAATATAGAAGTACATAATAACTTTCTTGAAAATTAGTCAATTGGTTTTAACTTGGGTAGTTGGGGGGAATGATTGTTATCCTACCCACCTATATCTATTTTTTCCATGTGGCATGTTAGAGTATTTCTTGTAATAGCTTTGGGCCTTATTGTCTCAGAAATCCCTCAAACATATGAACTTTAAAATATGCAAATATTTGTCATAGGGAAAATAAATTTGTTAGTGAAAATGAAACATTGCTCTAATTTTCTTATTATACCCAAGGGTTTAAATTGTTAACACATTCAAATTTAAGAAATATAAATCACAAATTTCCTAATAAATTAGAGAAGAGACAATAATATGCTTTTCAATTTTATTTAGTTATTTCCTCATAAAATATATATATTTTATTTGGGCTAAAAGGATTATACATTTTGTAAATGCTGTAACATTGGGAAAGAGTTATTTTGAGATTTTTTTCCTAAAAAAAAAATATCAATCCTTATAATTGTTTGAATATCATATTTTCTCAAATAATTATATGCTTTTATAAAAAGATGATTCCAAAAGAAATATATACTTATAAATCATTCAAGCATTACCAAAAAATAACTATATATATTTATTCATTAATATTGTAAAAAGTATAAAATTTAGATTGAAAAGTTAGTTTATATATATATATATTATATATATATATATATACACACACACACACACGCACACTTAAGCTAGTCTAATCATCTTCAAAATTTTGGATGTCATTAAAGTTTTTGAGGATGGATTTTGGATTTCATTTGATGGATGTCATTAGAGTCTTAGAGTCTTGATTTCTCTGCATAATCCTAAACTCTCAACCAAATTATAGTCTTTTCTTTGATAAAGAGTTTGTTTTTTTTTAATTTTTTTTTTTTAAATACACTCAAAAAATCTTGAGTTAAAAATAAATAAGGAATTTTTAATTTATCAAAATGTATAATTCAAAACCAAATTTATTATTCTCCTATTACTATTTATTCAATTAATTACTAACAATAAGTCATCAAACACTTTCATTTTTAATCATTCAAACACTTTCATTTTTAATCATTACAAGTTGCTAGTTATAAGAATAATTTTAGAGCAAAAACTTCTTTTATATTTATTTGAACCCTCTCTTAATTTAGCTTGGAATTAAATGCAATGAAAGTTGTTTAAGAAGATTAACATCATCAACTTCTCTTTTACTGGGAGCATTTTGACTAATTAGATCAAAGTATTTTAGGTTTTTAAATTTATTTAATTAAAATATAAATTAAATTAAATTAATATTAAATTTTAATACAAACTTGGAAACATAATTTATATTATGTTTCCAAATTATATATTAATACCAATATTCCTTAATATTATTAAAAAAAAACATTTAACATCTCTAAAATCTAATCTAGGTTATTACTTTTAAGTTATTTTCAACTAAATGTCTTTATCAACCCATCTTTATCCTTGTCAAACCATCCATTTTAATCCACATTTCGCTTAAGGATATATATTTTCTTTCCTTCCTCAACACATGGCCTCGCTCATTTTCTTTTGAAATTTTTTCCCATATAAGTGTTAATTTTTAATTACGGATCACATGAAAATTATAATATTTAAAAATGAATATTTCTTGGATTGTTGTAATAAGAAAACAAAATGTGTAATAATGATTATAAAAAGTATGTCATCTTCCATTAGAATTTATATAAATTGCTTATTGGTTAACTTTAGTTATGGTTCTAATGGGAAAAGACTAGTGAAGTGAGTTAATTATGTTGAAATAGTGTGTTTTTTCATTTTTACTTTAAGTATTTTATCTTTTTCCCTCGGTAGGGGTTAAAAATTGATAAAGTATAATAATTGATTTTTGAAAATTATGAAAATATATAATATATTCTATATATATATATATTTATATATTATATATATATATATATATAATGATGCTCATTTTAGTGGCCAAGAAGGGTTATGTTGTACATATTGAAAAAAATATATATATATATATTTGTACTCTCATTAGGGAATATAAATTTGATAAAGTATAATAATGATTTTTGAAAATTAATGACATTATATGTATTATATATCATATATATATATATATATGATGCTTTCATTTTTGTGGGTGCTAAAGGAAGCGGTTTATTTTGTACAATTGAAAAAAATAAATATAATATATGTTCTTTTGTACTCTCTATTAGGGAAGATTTTTTTAAGGGGAATCACTAAGGTTACTAAAGTTATAACGGTACATAATGAAACAGAAATGTAATGTTTTACAAATGATTTTAGTAAAAAAATTTAGTAGATACTTGTTAGTGAATAAATGTGAAAGTTGGTTTTGGTTTTCTTGTATTGTTTTAAGTAATGTATGCATATTGCATATTTATTAAAATTTTGATAAATTTTAGTAGATGCTTGACATTAAGTAAAAGTTGGTTTGATTTTTTGTGCTGTTTTAAGTTAATGAATGTTACCTCATATTATTATTGTTTATTGAAGTATATTTTATTCTATAGTATTTTTATTATTAAAATATATTTATATTTTTTTAAATATTAATTTTTTTTTAATTTTTTATTTAAATATATTTTTAAATAAAATAAAATACATTTATATTAAAATATTGGAAAAAAGAGATGAATCACCATATAAACTTGTATCAATCACCATCATTGTATTGAAATGAGTGGTGTGAATTACATAGAATATTCATACCTTTATGAAGCATTTTAAAAGCAAACAAGAAGAATCACAATGCACTTTGGAATGTTAATATAATATATAAAGTTGAAATAGTATCGTAAGGATCGTAACATCTTGAACTCTCACAATCATCCATAAAATATTATTTCAAAGTTGTATGATTATTAAATGAACAAAGTGGGTACTTCTTTTTCAAATTTAGAATAATTGTATTTGGTAATGTCTATTTACATTTTCAATATATAATTCATGCCATTAGAGTGCAATCAGAATGAAATAGTGTTAATGCTCTTTTCGTTCATGAAGATAATTGTGAGTGTCACACTTCCTTTAATTTAATCTGATATTACGTTTATAAGTCATTACTAAATAGTTTTTTATATATAATTTAAAATTTTTATTTTGATTAAAAGTTTTTTTTTGGTAAAAAAAATGAGTTAATGGTTAAAGATTTAAAAGTATAAAGTGGAATTATATCTTTTTATTAATTGCTTATGAATTTTTAAAGGATGGGATTTAAGATTATAATTCAGATTATGAAATAAAATTTTCTATATTATAAATTTAAGGAACATTTAATGATCATAACAATACTAAAAGTGATCTAGATTTAAAGAGGAACGCAATAAATTACAGAGATAATCATAAATACAAAGATGCAGTAGAAATAATACTTCATTCCATTAATATAAAATACTGAAATATGCTTACAAATGGAAGTGGAAATAAACTAGCTAGGGCGATGGTAGCTTATCTCTGAGAAGAGACGTGGCAGCGACATGCCTCTGAACTCTGTTACAATGAGGCTCAAAGGCTTATTTATTATTGAGAAACAATGGAAACCCTAAACATCCAAAAACCTAACCCTAGGAGATGAAGCGCCAAAATTATGGGTCTCGTTTGGGTAAATTGGTACATCAAATTTCTGGGGTCGTAACTTTGGCATATGATATCCGTTTGCCTATTATAATACCTCGTTTCGAAGATCTCGAAGAGAAGGCCACACACAAATTAGCAAGCTAGTTTGAGATGTTTTTGGTTTCTCCGTTTTCCCTAAAAACGTTGTTTAGGGCCTCAAAATGGCTCCAGAAGTTCAGGACTCGAAAAACTGCCAAAAATAGTAAACCGTGCTACAGGAAACCGAAAACCTAAAAGAGACAGTGTTGGGGGTCCAAGTGGAATAGGAAAGTGGCCACCAATATCCACCTGGATCATTCCTCCCCCCTTAGGAAGCAATGGTCCCCATTGCATTGAGCGCCTCCATGAGATGGGGAAACTTTTGCTAAACTTGGTCCCTGGTGAGCCACTTGCCCTGGTGAAGGAGTTGGCCTGCTTTAACAACTCGATATAGTTGGATCCTTTGCTATCAGGTGTTCTTGATCTATGTATCCATGATCCGATTAGTTGTGGCTTGTTCCATGCAATTTGGATTTAACTCTGTAGGTGTGAGTTGTTACGTAATGTCTGATGTGTCTACCAATGGTGGGAAGTATGGTCAAAGGTGGTCCACATTGAACACTGCGTGCAGGCCAAGGAATGGGGGAATGCTGAGCTCAAATGCATTGTCTTCCACAACCATGGTAATGGTGTAAGGACCATATCGGAGTGGTCTGAGTTTTCGATAGGCTCCGATAAGGCGTTCCTTTTGCAAATGCAACCAGAATTTGTCACCCACCTGAAACTTGTGTGGAACCTGATGTTGATCATGTCGTTGCTTGTACTTGGCATTTTATTTCTCCAGAATGTCATGGACCCGCTGGCGGATATGTTGGATGTGCTCAATGAAGTTGTTTGCCTTATCAGTTTCAGACCGGACATGGGACAAATCTACCTGAGTAGCTACAAATGGCATGGCCACATTAATGGGAAATAGTGGCTGGAATCCCAAGCCCACCTCAAAAGGGTTGTGGCCAATCGAGCTGTGGAGAGCCCGATTATAGCTGTGCTGGACATAGGGGAGGTTCTCATCCCATGTGCGTGGATTCTTTGAGTTGTACATGTACAAAATGTGTATGATCATCCCGTTGACGACCGTTGTCTGACCATCAGTTTGGGGATGGAAAGCTGTGGACTTAGTGAGCTTCGTGTCCAGCATCGACCAGAGACTGAACCAAAATATAATGAGGAACCTGTTGTGCCGATCTAAGATGATAGACTGCGGGATCCCAAAGTGCACCCACGCTCGTTTAAAGAATAGTTTAGCAGTGGCTTACACTGTGATATTCTTCTTGCAGATCGCCATAATGGCCATCTTCGAGAATCTGTCAACAACCATAAAAACACAGTCGTTTCCATGCTTTGTAGAAGGAAGGCCTGACATGTAATCCATGGAGATGGATTCCCAAGGTTGACTAGGGGTAGGCAGCATAGTATAGAGGCCTTGCTTCTTGATGGTCAGTTTGGCAATATCGCGGGCAGTGCAAGATTTGATGTACTTCACGACATCTTGTCGAAGATTTGGCCAATAGAAATACTTCTGTTGTACTGCCACCATTTTCTCGACCCCGAAATGCCCAGCGGCTCGACTGTAGTGTGCTTCCCAAATCATCTTGGCACGCTCGCTTAAAGGAACACAAAGGTGTCCTAGGTGGCATAATAGGGTATCCTAGAGGTGAAAACCTGGACTTGCTGACCCTCCAAGAGCATCTAGTATGTTTGGCCGGATTCTGGGTCGCTTTTGTAGAGAACTAGTCAATTAGAAGTCTCATGCCCACAAGAGTGGAGCACGGTGGTTAACTCCATGATCGTTGGTTGGCTGAGGCAATCTGCAACATTAGTGTTGCCCTTCTTATACTTGATATTCAAATGGAACTATTGTAGGTATGTGGACCACTTCTTATGGCGATCATTCTGCAACTTCCCTTGCATTTGTATGAACTGCAAGGGATGATGGTCTATATGTATGATCGTTTCCTTCCCCAAAATGTAATGCTTCCATTATCGGTAGGCCTGCATAATGGAAGACATCTCTTTTTCATAAGTGGGATACTTTCGGACTGTTTCTGAAAGTGTCTCACTGTGATATGCCACTGGATGCCCCTATTGAGTAAGGATTACCCCAATAGCATAGTCAAAGGCATCTATCTCGATCTCATATGGCTTTTTCAAGTCTAGTAATGTGAGCACTGGTGTAGAGCAGAGGTGATGTTTCAACTCTGCAAATGCCTTCTGTTGAGATTCAGACCAAAATAATTTTTCTTTCGCTCCTCCCTTGGTGACTTGACTCAAGGGCCAAATTATATGAGAGAATCCCAACATGAACCTGTGGTAGAAATTGCCAAGACCCAGAAAGTTGTAGAGCTCTATTAGAGTGGTTGGAGCTAGCCAATCCTGAATGACTTGGATCTTGGCTAGATCCACATGCACCCCCGTTCATCAATAATGTATCCCAGATACTGAACTTGGGTCATGCCAAAAGTCCATTTCTCCAAATTGGCACATATCTTGTGTTGCTACAGTGTTTGGAGAACCTATCAGATGCGGTGGAGGTGCTCTTCCCAACTTTGGCTGAAGATCAGGATGTCATCCAAGTATACCACTACAAATGAGTTGGTGAATGGCCACAATATGGCATCCATCAGCCTCATGAAGTTTGTGGGAGTATTCGTCAACTCGAAAGGCATAACCAACCATTTGAAAAGGCCCTCCTTGGCTTTGAAGGCAGTCTTCCACACATCAAAGGGTTCGATTGGTACCAGGTGATATCCTGATTTCAAGTCGATCTTGCTGAAATATTTTTCCCCCTCCAATTGGTTCAGAAGGTCATCGATCCATGGGATTGGGTACCTATTCTAGACAATGATCTTGTTCAGTGCTTGATAGTCAATATAGAGTCTCCAAGTCCCATATTTCTTCTGCACCAACATGATCGGGCTCCCACAGGGTGATGAACTCGGCTAGATGTGACCTTTTTGCAGCATCTCATGAATCTGCCTTTTGATTTTGTCGTTTCCAAAATGGAGCACTGATAGATTGGTCCATTGGGTAGCGACGCACTTGGGGTTAGATTGATGGAGTGCTTGACTTGATAGTGCAGAGGCACCCCTGTAGGTGTGGTGAAGATGTCCTCGTACTCCTCCACAACCTTGTCCATCTGTTGTTGTCATGCGGAGGGGCCCTGTCTGGAAGTCGTGGCGACCGTCTTCTTCTTTCCCTCAAGGCGTATCATCAGGAAAACAAATTTCCCAGTTTTGGAGATGAGCTTACTGCATTATTTTGCAGTAACCAAAGAGATGGCGGGAGGTGGTACTACCTCTGGTATCCTGTACAACTTATTTCCCAAAGTAACAATAACAACATGAGGCCTTGACTCATACACAATATGTTGCTTCCATAAGTATGGTTGGCCTAATAATACATTGCAAATATCAAGGGGGGAAACGTCACATAATACCTCATCTGTGAAGGGCTTGATGTTGTATGGAAGGCGGCAATGCTGGCTCACGAGAAGATCCCGTCCTTGGTGAAGCCACTTGATGGTGTATGGTTGTGGATGTGTTATGGTCGGTAAGCCTAGCCGCTTCACGACTTCTATCGAAATGAAGTTCTTTTGGCTCCTAATGCCAACAATGAATTGTAGCGGGCAACCCTTTACCCACATCTGGGAGTGGAAGAGGCGCTCCTCCTCCTATGGATCTTCAAGTTCCTCCTTCTAGATCTTTGTGGTGGCAATGGTAGCATTGGGATCCGCATCGATAATATGTTTCCATTTTTCATTCCCCTTGTCAGGTTCTGACCTAGAGTTCAAACATGCATTTGATTTTGAAGCCTTTAGCTCGGCCACCAGTGACTTCTTGGCACGACACTCACTTGTGTTGTGAGTGGAGCTCTTATGGAACTCACACCACTTTCTCGTGTCCTTCTTCGGCTTCGCGATGTTGTTCTTTGCCCGTGGCTTTGGTGGGTTGTCTTGGGCCACCCTGCCTTGGCTTTGTCCTTTGTTCTGTGATTTGGGGGCACCTTTCCCTTACTTCGGATTCGTAGATCCAAAGTCTGGCTTCTTTTGTTTAAACTTTTGCTCAACCTTGATGGCATATCGGTATTGCATGCCGAGCAAAGAGATGTCCAAGAACTCCATCTTGTCCTGGATGTACCTGTGCAGGAAACCACAGTACTTGAGAACCATATGCTTTTCTAAATCCTTGATAGCCAATTTTGTGCAAAGGGTATGAAAAACATTGGTAAACTCCCACACATCTTGGTCCCTTCCCTGTTGTAGCGTTGGTATGTATTTATCCTCATAGCTCCCAACAGGGTAGTATTGCTCCTTGATGGCATCCCAGAATGAGTTCCAAGTGGTGAGTTTGTACCTTCATCCTTTTGCTCATAGTAAGTTTCCCATCAGTCCTTGATGTTGGGGGCTGCTTTGAGAAGTGCAAAAGTGATATTTTTCTGGTTGGAAAAATCATGAACGGAAAAATATCCTTCTAGCATATTTCACCATTTAACTACAACATCTACATCTATCTAACCTTCAAATATGGGAATGTCAAAGTTAACTTGTACCTTAAAGGGTGTGGTGCTTTCGGAGTAGTTGTCGGAAGTAGATGCATCACCCCTGGGTAGCCACTGAAGGATCTGGGCAAAGTTGTCCATCATTGTGTTCCTTTGTTGCTCGAGGGCTTCTTCGAGTAAGATTTTGATAGGATCTCCTACCCCCTCATCTTTATTTTCATCCGCCATGGGAGGCCGTTAGGATTTGCGAGGCTGGCCATACAAAGGTTCAACCAGTTCAAGTCCTAACTCCTTATATCCTGACCTCGTTGGGGACATGCAAAGAAAAACAAAGAAATAGCATACCGCTATCGATATTTAAACAGGAACACAACAAATTACAGAGATAACCATAAATACAAATATGCAACAGCAATAGTACTTCATTCCATTAATATCACATACTAAAATATTCTTACAAACAGAAATGGAAATAAACTAGCTAGGGTGATGGTAGCTTATCTCTGAGAAGAGATGTGGTGGCTACATGCCTCTGAACTGTGTTACAATGAGGCTCAAAGGCCTATTTATTATTGAGAAACAATGGAAAACCCTAAACATCCAAAAACCTAACCCTAGGAGATGAAGCACCAAAACTGTGGGCCACGTTTGGGTAAATTGGTACATCAACTTCTTGGGGTCATAACTTTGGCATACGATCTCTGTTAGGCTATCATATTACCTTGTTTCGAAGATCTTGAAGAGAATACAAACTACAAACTAGTAGGCTGATTTGGGAAGTTTTCTGTCTCTCCCTTTTCCCTAAAAAATGTTGTTTAGGGCTTCAAAATGGCTCCGAAAGTTTAGGACCCAAAAAAACGCCAAAAATAGTAAACTGTGCTACAATTAACGACACCGAAAAACTAAAAGAGAGAGTTTCGGGTGTCCAAGTGGAATAGGTAGGTGGCCACCAATATCCACCTAGATAAAAAAGGGGCTCATATGCCTTCTCTCATCTTAAGAACTTCCTTGATTTATTTCACAAAAACCTTGATATCATTTTATACATAAGGTAACTTTTACTTGTTCATTATTTTTTTTGTGTTTATAGTTAATGTCATTGACCAACACTAATGCAGTCAATTAAAGTTTGAGATATTGATATTAATCCATACTATCATGCTAAGTAGGAAGATACTTTATCTTCTCACTTCACCCTTTTCCAATTGCTTACAACTCAAGCCCTTTGATGCTAAGCTAGAACATGAAAAGTACTAAAACATTAGGTTTCCTGAATAAGAATGATAATTGTAGTTCCTTCCCCCAAAAGATTACTAAAGTCTAAAGGATGCCATGGAAAACCCATCCTCGACCTAAAAGCTATAAGTGCATTTTCCTATCTAGAAAGACTCAACACCTCCTTTCACATTCTTTACACTGTAAGTCTTGTCAAGGCTAAGTTCAAAGACTAGTAATTGAGTGTGTGAGTAGATACAACATGAGCTCCATTGAATCTTCTAAATTGTTCCCCTGACCTACGATCCAATGAGGGTAATCCTACAAAGGGCCAAGTTGAACTCATGTTAAAAAATGTATTAGTGTGAAATTTCTTGGAATGTGTACCAAAAACACTTCACTTAAATCACTAAGTGATAAGTGACCCTGACAATAGTTTGTGGTTGCTTACGCTTCAGATATGTAATAAAAATTTGAAAACCTGCAACAAAAGTAACATATACGATCCAAAACAACAAACATCAATATAGATATCCAATCCAATAACCCAAATGGAAAGACTTTAAAATGAATAAATCTTTTATTGATAACACCTAGTGAAGGAGATCTACAAAAGGGTCTGCAAATCCCCCTCCGTCGGATGGGTCCTTTAATGTCCTTGATACTTCAATAAACGATTCTCTCTCTCAATATGTGAAAAACCCAAAACAATGCAGAGAATTCAAATGGAAGTTCAAATGATAAGAGACGATAATGGCGACGATGATAATGATCACGGTGAAGAATAAATGGGAAAACCTCCTATTTATAGTAAAGTATTGAGTTAATCTAAAAAATGGAGAATAATAAAATAATATTGACCAAATCAAGATCTAATCTTTAGGAATACTTTATAATATTTTTTGGAAAGGGAAAATATATTCAAAAAGGTCAAATATTTTTATTTAGAAATAATTAACAAATAAAATGATTTATTAGTTATTCGCGAGATAAAAAGTGTAAAGATGAAATAAGTATTAAATATGATTTAATATTATTCTAGATATGGAAATAAGGAATAATAAATAAATAGTGATTTATTTTAATTATTCCTAGAGGATTTAGTCAAATGTGATAAGAAAATAATTATCAAACAATGATTTAATAATTATTCCTAAAGAAAATTAAACAACTAATGATTTATTCAATTATTCTCATGGGGTTTTTTTATTTTCATCAGAAAATAATTTAATAAAAACGGTTTACTAAATTACTTCCCATGGTGAAAGTGATTTTACTATGGTAAAATTAATCTTACATGGTGTATTTCGATCCACCTAGTTAGAAATGGCTAGGTGATCATTTTTTGGTGATAATATAAATTAGTATGAACCTTTTGGCAAAAATTAAAATGCAATACAACATCTCTATGTCTCTCACACACGAACATTACATACCACATACCTTGCAAATGATGATAATTGACTTGTGGAATTCCTCATCAAGTCAACTGTAAGACATGGATCCCTCCTAATTTCCAATGGCATGATATGTGGTCAAACACATTTATCAAATGTCATCATTAGTTATTTTTGTCACACAATATAATATCATAATATATTTAATACCTAATCAATTTTACCAATAAATGTTAAATGATGATATATAATACCTTCATAAAATTATGAAAATCGTGTGCTTTAAATCCTGTGATATGTCCATCAACTACAAAGGTTTTATTTATGATGACCCATAGCCACTAGGTGTCCTTATTGAACGTATGCCATTTTTTAGTTGGTCTAGCTCTTTATTTTTCAAATCCATGGAGCTTTTGTTATGTTCCTATACCAATAGGGGTCATAATCTATGAATGGCTGAGTTTAGCTTTGTAATATGTACATACCTTTGCTTTCTGCAAATGTTTTCCGTATTCAAAAAATAAAAAAATTAAAAAATGTAAAGAGGGTATGTCCTAAAAGAAAAATCAAAGGACAAAAAGAATGAAAAAGGTCAAAAAGAAAAGAAGAAAAATGAATCCCCAAAAAAAGAAAAGACCATGAAAGTGTGCAAGTCCAAATTCCACTACTATTTTATTTGTTGTACAATAATGATTATGTGCAATGTGTTATTTTTGCCACAATCCATGGTAACCAAACAGTTTAATCTTGGTTATTCCATGTTTTCAATTTCATGCTTAGAGATAGAGAATAAAAGTTGACCAAACTGTTTAATCTTGGCAGATAAGTAGATAGGTAGAGTTAATAAAAGGAGCTCAATGGTTTAATCTGACCCCTTGGATGTAATAAGGATAGACTTAGATAGATTTCTATTGTAAAAGAAAGGAAAATTTTTTATAAGGGTTTGATAGTTTAAGTACATCCTAATAAAAGTAGAAAAAATGATAGGATGTGTAAATGGGTAAGTAGGTGAATGGTTACAGAATTATGGTGCTTTATTGGATAAAATCATGTCATTTACTTTGATCATCAAATTTGCTTAAAGTATGGATGACAATGGGACAATTACAAAGTCAAGTGATTAATTTCCCTATTCATTTTACCTTTTCACTAATTTCCCACAAGCAAAAGTTAAAAGTACCTAAAACCTTAAATTAAAGGTGCTTAGAGTATTTCTCTGACTTCAGGAGGGACCGGACCCTTGGCCCAATAACTTATAAGGTTTAAGTACTACAACCCCCTTACAAACATTCACTCCCTCCATGAACATTCATCTCACCTAAAAATCCCTTTTCTTAAGGTGAAATCCTCATTTGCCTAGGAAAAGTAATAAACCTTACCTAAAACCCCCTTTGTTTACATAAAAAACCCACAAAAAGAATTAAGCCTCAGTTATGATGTGTAAATATGGATGTATAAATGTCCATATATCATACTTAGCTTGATTTGTTTTTCAACTTCCGTTCATATTAGCTTTGGCTTTTATTATATTTAACTCCAGAAAAGTAAACCCCTTCCCCATATTAGTTAATTAAAATCCGAAATGTTAAATATCAGAGCCCCATGGTTTGAAATATAAACCATAATAGTAAATGATTAAATGGACTAATTAGTCATTTTGTGACTAATTAAGAGCCATAACCCTCCTCCATACAAAAAGAGAATAATTAATCAAATAATGATTAATTAATAACCCTCATCTAATCATATCACCCCCGATGTCTTTAAGCTGCCCTAACCTGCAATTAAAATCCTGTTGGGCCCCTCCACTAACTCCCTGACCAAATCACATCCCGATCACCGTACGATTTGATCCCTTCAGATCTAACGATTGTCGCTCATATCGGGCGGCCTTCGATGCCGACCTTTACCTGCTCAATGTGAGAGGTTTTACTATTCACCCCTCTACTACATGTCGCCCGATGAATGGCATCAGGCGGACCTCCCCCAATACCGCCAAGCACTTAAAAGCCTTGCGATAGATTCCACTTACCACCTCTGCTTACCACCTTCACTACTTGACAAAACATCACCTCCGCTAGTTGGCCCCAACTGTCGCTTTTCCATCATACCCACCAAAATCATTGACTTTACAGATAAAATAAAAAATACTCATTGTTTTTGTATTTTTCATTGAGAAAAGAAACTTTTGTTCTTCATGCAAGCACAAAGTATGTTCAAGTCGTCAACCTGCTACCAACCATCAACCTTTCACAGTCGTTGAACTCTAGATTACAATTGCAGACTTGTGTGCTCCTTGCAAATAGTGCACCAGTACCATTAATCCATTTAGACAACTGAAACTAGGTATTTACCCTATTTCCGACTGAGAAACCTTGCTTTTGTGCCAAACTTGAGCTAAATTGCTTTAAAAATTAAGTAATTCAGTGAGTTAAGCTATCTGATAGTCTCGAGATATTATTTGATAAACCAATTTTTCCATATTTCCCTGAAATTCTTTGCCCCCATCCTTGAATCAACAAGAACCAAGGATGGACGCCCCAATTGATTTGAATTTCATGCTAGTTACTACTCCCCATATATATTTAGACCATCTTCCCCTAGTTGAAAAAGATTTTCAGATTAAAGACCTCAGCTTTGAAGAATCCCCTTTTAAATTGCATTGCAGACATCGAGATAACTACTTGAACCATGCAGATAAGATAGGCCTCTGGGAATCAAACCTGCCCAAATATCGATTCCCTAGTGTTCATGTCTTCCCAGAAATTGTTCACTACTGTCATGCAAACTATGACCCTATCATCAGAGCTATAATGTCCCCAGATTAGAATGTCCTATTCACTATCACTGTAGAATCCATAAATGAGATGTTACAATTACAACCTGGTGAAAACCTTACCCACCTTACTACTGCTGACTTGCTTGACAAGTTTTCCAAGCTATCTAGTTCCAAAAGTACTCAAATCCTCCAGACTTTCATTGCTAAAGAAAAATACATGCCAAAGGAACCCCCTCCTTACACGTCATCCTTCTTTTCTAATTTGGGCAAAGATATCACATAAATGATATCATGCATTTTAGGTTTTACCACTAGTGAATATGTAGATGATATCATTTTTGCCTACATGTCTATTTTTACCCCTGGCTAGCCTCCTGCAGTCAAATTTGATTATGCAAAATTCATCTCAGATAAGATGCATGATCAATTTATGAAATTGGAAAATGAAAGAGTGTTCAAATATTCGTTAGTCATGTACCGTTTATTTCTTTACTATCAGACTTATAAGTTTCCCTTCTCTGTCCAAAAACTTGATACCAAAGGGAATCCTAGATCTATCGTCTCCTGGACCCTTCTGCTCCACATGTCTAATTCTCCCTACCCATATATAGATTTCATTGATCTATTTATACACCCAATGGCTACTATGTTGCTAGAAATACCTCCTCCCAGAATTAGTGCAGACATTAGGAGGATCTTGCAGTCGTCAAAGCAATACAAAGTAGGGGATTGTTACTTGTACCAAAACCATACAGAAATCATAATCTATGGATGTGAGTTACCACCTTACAAAATGCCGAAGTACCTACCCATGAGACTATTTTCTCTGGAGTAATACAGACAAATAATCAATTTAGATGAGGTGCATTTTGTTAGAACCAAGAAAAAGGCCCAACTAAGAATAAAAGATCATCTTGGCCCTTTCATTTGTAACAGTAGAGAATCAGGAAAGGAGGCAGATGAAATCCTCCAAAGGTTGAAATTAAAACAAAGTTTCATGTGGACCTATGATCCTCACATCTTTATTTGTAATAGGTGACAGAAAAATAAGCTATTTCCTTACATCCACCATAGGATCCTAGAAATTGAACAATATGCTAATCAATCTGAATGGGTGGAAAACACATTAGTAGATCAAGATAGTACAAAGGTTGTAGTTGACAATGTATTGATGGATTTAGAAAGGAGGCTTGATGAAGGTTTATTTGTATAGGTTCCTAGAGAAACTCCATCTTAAAGACAGTCACAGGAACACAATGGACAAACTTCGGAGCAAGCAAAGCTATCAGGGCAAGCAGGGCCATCAGGAAAACCAAAATAATTAGAACAAGTAGAGCCACCAAAACAACAAGAGCTTTTAGAACAACAGGAAGAATCTGAATAGTCAGAAATCTCAGAGGAGCTTGCTCAATCTGAACAAATCATGAGCAATCCTCCTATTTTACAGACTCCTCTCAATGACGAAAGAAACCTTAAAAGAGACAGAGAGGAGGCCGCCCCTTCTAGCAGGTCTATTGATCAAACTTTTGCTAAAAGGCAAAGGTTAAACGCATATACAGAGCAAGATTACATTGAGAAAACAATAGCGACTTCAAGAGTAGAAAGGACAAAAAGTGGGCACACTATCCCTTCAGGAGGTTCACCATCCACCTCACAGTTCTAGATATTAGAAAGGCAACAGAGCACCGAGGCATCTTCCTTCAAGGCTCCTTCTGATCAGAGCCTAGATATTAAAGAAAAATACAAAGAAATCAAAGCAAGGAATGAAAGATTAAAACTGCAAAGTTATGCACATTATTTAAAGATGGCTCCAACAAACCAGACAATGGTAATGTCAGCCTTTGACATAAAGGAAGGTAGGATGCAGATGAGTTTTCTTAAGCCAACTATGCAACAACCAAGATCAATGGCTGATTATCTGAAAACTGATTTTGAAGTTTTGGCAAAGGATATTCATCCTATTGACCAAATAGAGCTACATAAGTAGATAGGTGAAATGGTCTACTCTACATTAACTAACAAAGCAATCACATATCATCAATTGCAGAACTCACTAAATAAGACATCAACACAGCTTCAATTGGAAAAGGCCTCATCTTAGGCCAAAGACACTAGAATTAAGTCCTTAGAGGACTTGGTCATAGAGTTGGGACATGATCCCAAGGATGTTAAAGCAGTAGAGCAATTAATAAAGAAGAAAAATGATGACATAGATGCACTAAAGAAAGAGCTCAAGATTCCTCCTCTTCACCATCCTCAAATTGCTGAGGTTTTAGAAAAACAAAAGGAGGAAGAACTTATGGACCTAGTCCTTAAGTTGAATGATCAATTAAAGGAAACTGAGAAAGAATCAGAGAATTTGATGCAATCTAAGTAGAGTGAGTTGGCCACTTCTCTTTAGACTGTAATACTTACAGTTTCCACAATAGCACCCTCCACCCTGGCAGCTTCCTTGACACCAACGATTCCAACAGTGATAACATTGCTAGTAGCAGGTACTACTTCAGCCATAGGTGCATCAACCAGTATAGGGACAACAACATAAAGAACAGATGAATTGGTTAAGGCTATGGAACAAATGAGCATCTAGGCCACAGAACTGAAGAAGCTCATAGACCAAGTGACAAGTTTAGAAAAAAGTTGTGAACTTGCACAAATTCAGAATAAAGAAGAAGCATGAAAAAACCAAAGGATGGTGGAAAGAATAAGAATCCTTGAAAAGGATTCGACACTATAAAGGCCATTGGGAGATATCAAGGATATATTGTGGAACAATATCGTTGATTCCATCAATGATATTTGGCCTTCCATTCAGGTTATTTTTGAGCAAATTGAATTAGTCAAAAAAACCATGGAAGCCATACAAAAGACAAAGGAAGAACTGGGAGACAAGCCTGAAGAAGCAAATCAATTGATAGATTTTTTGAACAGTAGAAATAGGTACCATCTAGATGAATTAGAAATTCAGGACAAAACAACAACCATAACTAAGATAAAGAAGGTTCTTACTAAAAGGAACCTGATGCTTAATTTGGAGAAAAGATGTCAAAGCATTCAAGTAAACATCGACAGTTTCATGTTAAAATATGGCATTTTGAGAGAAAAAGGACTTGCTAGTCCTCTGGTCATACATGAAAAATTAATGACATAAGAAGATTATATTGAAAGACTGCACAAACAATCTAGGAGCCAAGCTAGTTCTTTAGGAGTAAAAGCATTACCTACAGGAAAGGTACTTTAAGATGGCCTAGAGAATTTGTTCTACACAGAACATGAAATCAAGCACTTTTTCACCAGCAAACCAAATTTTGCCAAATATACGGAAGCCGATGAAGTCTACAGGAAAATGATCAGAATAAAATTACCAGATAGTGAATGGTGGACTAGTTTTACAGATTTACTATAAGTTACTATAACAAATCTATGAGGCAAAGATAACTGCCAAGTAAAAACAGGTAATATAAGATTAATTAGCACAGGTAAAGAGTATCAGTAGGTCAAATTTAAGAGTGAAATCCAGCACATAAATACCAAGGCAACTGCAAGAGCCAAATCTGAATTCTACCAGCCAGCACATTCACAAATAAAGGGACAGAAAGCAAACATATTTTCATCTATCTCTATCTTCGTGTTGAAGATATTCTTTGTTTCTTAGATTAATTCTCATATAGTTATGAGATATTTTGTGTCAAATTTTGTATAAATACTTCACAAGTTGAAGTAATTAGGGTGGATTAAAAATCATTTCTAGAGACATTTTGTTTTAAGCTAAGGAGCTATTGTACTCAATACTAGACTGGTTTATTGGATTGTGAAATAAAGCTGAGGACATTTCACTCGATTCTTGTGCACAGTTGGAACAAATAAGTATCACTTTCTAATGTTTAAATCTTGTTTTCTCTTTATGTCATGAAATATTCATATGTGTTTCTTATATAATCTTAAAAGCAACCAAGAAATGATATCATTAGAATTAGCTTAATTTCTCTCTGTTTTAACTGTTTGCTTTATTTATGTTTTCTTCTAAACTACCTTGGTCTGGAGTTTCTTAATTTCCTCCTTACTTCCTAGTTTATCCCCCCTTTGGCACATAGTATAAGATTCTTCATTTCCCTTTTCTACTGGCCATACTTCCTTTCCTCATCTTAACCCTTGTTAAGGATTCCTCATTGCGCTTAGCCCTGGTTAGGACTCTCATCCATTTAAACCTGCAGATTTGCTCTTGTTGTGTTATCCCGCCCTGTGAACTCTTACCTTAGTGATAAATCAAATCCAGTTAAGCCTTTCTTGATTGACTCCATAGCCCAATGGCCTAAATATTGTCTCTGCACATTTGTCTTGTTAATTCCACCACCTAATCAAAACAAAGAACCCTAAACGTTAAGAACTAGCTTGAAATCTTATTTAAACAAAGTTAAATCTTAAAGAGAGAACCCTCTCTAGACTTAGGTTGTCTAGAACCTGAGTCTAAAAGATTGGTTTGTGGTTACCTCGGGCCATTCCTTCTCTAATAACTTCTATGGAAAAAACCTGAGTGATGACATAGTGGTGACCATACTGGGGAATCAAAACGCTTAGTTTCAAAAACCTTTGAAGAATTCAAATTTTTATTCATAAGCATCTTAAAGGGTTATTAAAAGTTATTTCCAAAAGTTCAAAACAATTTAAACAATCATAAAAAGCTCGAAATCTGGTTTCAGGGAGAGCTCATTATACTAGGGCTAACCTTGATCCAAATCCTCCCCCTGTATTTGAAAATCCCAACCTTATTCTAAGAATAATAAGAAGGCAAGAAGTTTGGTAAGCCCCAGACCTGTGTTTAGATCCCATTCATGCCCTGTTGAGTGGCTATTCATTGAAGACATCCCTTTTGACAAGTATTTTGGTCTCTCTTTGTTTAGAACCACATCTGATAGTGAACTGTTGGACCTAGTCCCAAATATGGAATTCCTTAGAGAACTTGAAATCCAACGAGCCAACTTGTCAATTGATCAAAATCTACTAAATTCCCCTCAAACACCTCTTACCGCTGATAGACACCCTAAACTTTCTGAAACAAATTCAAAATCTTTCATCTCACCATCATTTCTCCACAGCTCTGAAGATCATCCCTCAACCTCATCTCCATTCATACCTTCAATCCCTTATCAGCCCATCATTACCCCTCAAACACCCATTACCCCTGTGATACCAACTCTCCTTGTTGTCCCAAATTTTCTAGTCACCCCAACTCCTATTCTAAACATTGTACAGCTTAGAGCTATGGCAATCGGATATTCCCCCCTTGTAATGCCTGATCCTCAAGGTGTCTTACTAGTATATTATCAAAGTAAAATCACCACATTTGACGGTAGTGGAAAATACACAACACAACAACACACTAAGAAGATGACATATTATTTTGAACTGCATGAGATTGACATAGGAGATGTCCAAATGAGAATCTTTGTCCAAAGTCTAGCTGGACAAATGAGAACATGATTTAGATTTTTGGCCCCTCAGAGCATTGATAGTTTAGAAATCCTTTACCAATAATTCCTTAATAGGTGGGAGAAGAAGAAGAACCCCCTTCAAATTCTATCTAAATATGAAAACCTTAAAAGGGTACCAAGTTTAACAACGTGTACAATGCAATCCCTCTTGACCTTAGGCCTCCACTTGGTTTAGCCCTGATTAAGTTTCCAAACAGATTTGACATAGATATGGCTTTTCAACTTATAGAAAGAAATCCCCCTACACTTGAAGATATGCAAAGTGTAGTTGTTAGTGTAGAAGCTAATCTACTATCCAAAAGGGCTAGAGTTAGAAATGAGAGAAGAATACCTTTGAAAGATGAATCTTCACCCTTTGATTAGAAAATATATTCTTTAGCTAAAGGAATGGAAAGGTTGATGGATAGAATAGAAATTATTGAAAGGAAACCTCACTAGGATAACCAACAGGGTAATCCAGTAAGGAATCCAAATTTTAGGAAAAACCAAAACCAAAACACTGGTAAAAATGGACCTGATCAGAACATTAGGTTGCCTTTCCAAGAAAATTATGCTGAGACTTCCCACCAAGAAGACCTCGAGATAGACACTCAGATCAACCTTATGGGTTTAAATAATGAAGAAACTATTTTTTTAACTCAGGATGATCAAGAATTATACATTCTTCAACAGTTACAAACTCAAACAGGAGAATCTTTCGACTATAAGCAAGGGTATGACTATGTATTTTCAAAGTTCATAAGCAGTACAACTTAAGAAGCAAGAAGAACATTGATGTTCCTGATTAGAATAAAAAAGCAATTCCTAACCAGCCTAAGAAAGTAAAAGCTACAAATCGGAACCCTCAAGTTACAAAAACTTTACAAATCCTTTCTAGACCACATCAAAATCCTCCTAGTCCCACCATTGAAGATATAATAGATAACCAACCTTCCAATGAGCAGTTTTCCACTTCAGTCCCCCTCAAAGGAACAATGGAACAACCTCTAGAAATCATATTAGAAAATCTAGATAAAAACACTCCTAAAAATGAAAAAGAAAAACATATTACTCAGAACTTTGGCTCTAAAATTCCAAATATTCAAACAGATAAATCCCCTCTGCCTTTCAATTTGGGAGCAGAGGTGGCTAAACTCAAAATTTTAGTGCCTTTGACAGAATTGGTTAAACATGAAACTTACAGATCTCAAATTAGTAAATCTCTGAACTTTGTTGAAAATGAAGATTCTGTGAATCTATTTGATGACCAACCTGAGTTAATTTTGGGACCAGATGTTAATGGAAAACTAGTTGAAGGAGGGGTACCACCCTTCTACATCAACCTTAACTTCCATGATAAAATCCTACATAATGCCATGCATGACCCTAGAGTCTCACATAATCTTATGCCTAAGTCTGTAATGGAAAAGATTAACTTGGATATCACTAGGCCTTATAAGGATCTCTTTTCCTTTGATTCAAGCCAAGTTAAATGCTTAAGTCTCCTAAAAGATTTGTGTGTCTCCTTAGTTCAATACCCTGCCAAGAATGTTACACTAAAATTTTTCACCATGACTATTTGCAGTTAGTATGACTCCATCAACTGTCATACTATCCTCCTTGGCAAGTCTCATACCTCTGCTCTCCATGTCAAACTCCAAGAAAGAGAGAAAGTCTTTAAAAATCTATTTATCTTTGGGTATGTAGTTTCTCTCAGCCTTACCTGCGTGTACGCAACCCAGGTTCACAATACCTGCGTACTTGTACGCTCTGTATGTAAAGGGGTGGGTGCGTACCCTTGTAAAGGTCAAAAGGTGCGAGTTTCATCTTAAAAAAGTTACTTGTGATCATTTCTAGAGCATTCTAGAAGCTTGTTCGAGGTGTATTGAGCGCCTCCAGATGGTTCATGTATCCCTATGAAAGAGGAACTTATCCCATCAAGAGGGGAGCTATCCCATCCAAAGAGGGGCTTATCCCATTGATGGTGGACTTGATTAAATTCCTCTAGAGCACTATAAATACAGGCATTGGGCCAGAAGGGAGGGAGGTTGAAAGCTGAATATTCCTAAGGGTAGATGCTGCTGGAATTAGGACTTCCTTGTAGAAACTTGTGAGGAGAGATTCCCATCCTTTCTTGTTTCATTTGGAAGTGGGTGAGCTTATCAAAGTAAAGGAAAACTCTTGCTGGACCCTGGGAGGAACTTGCACAACACCAAGGCTCAGGTTGTAATGGTTTCTTTTGTTTCCTATTAATACAAATAAGTCCATTCTTCTCAACAATTTGTTATTATTGAGTTGTTTCATAGACTCCTTGGTCTATATGTTGAATATGTTTTATTTTATGAGATATTCAGGTGCTATGTAATCGTTTGATTGTTAGTGAATGCAGGTTTCGGAGAGAAGGAGGAGCTCATCCGGATCGACGAGGTTGGACTACTACAATAGCGTTTGACTACAGGTAGGATCTAAACACTTGATTTCTTATATGGTAAATGCATATTTAGAGAAGGATTGTTCTTAATTGTCTTGTTTGTCACTAGAAAGCCTTAAGCTTCTAGGGAGGTTGGCTTTGTCCGCAAAATTGACTCTTTCTGCATGACAAAATGGCGACTCCACAGGCTGTCGCGAGGATAATTTTTTCCTGTATCAACCTCGTTAAAAAATGAAACATGCTTACGAGGATAGTTCCTGTTACTGAGTCTGCCCTTGCGTGCGTATCAGATTTTGTCATGCGGAAAGAGTCAATTTTGCAAAAAACCAACTTCCCTAGAAGCTTAAGGCTTTCTAGTGACAAACAAGACAATTAAGAACAATCCTTCTCTAAATATGCATTTACCATATAAGAAATCAAGTGTTTATATCCTACCTGTAGTCCAACGCTGTTGTAGTAGTCCAGCCTCGTC
>APFE030748738.1:12835-33495 GCA_000404065.3 Pinus taeda
TTCAATCAGGCCGACATTATAATAAAAAAGATTTCAAATATCTTTCTAAACAACTATTAATATCTCCATGATTTTCACGACTCTCTCTTCTCAAAATACAGATCTCATTGCCCTAATGATGGACTCACCTAGTTAGTCCAAAACGTTGGTTTCATAAATTGTTCACAGGTTTTTCCACTAGCATAGAATACCACCATGATGACACTCTTTCGTTCGGAATTGGGTAAACCTATGATAAAACGCATTGAAACCTCCTCCCAATGTTGGCTTGGAGTGGATAAATGTTGTAATAGACCTGGGGTCTTAATTGTTTCAACTTTATTTTGTTGGTAAACCAAACATTCCGCCACAAAATTTTGAATATCCGATTTAAGGCCACCCAAAAAACATTACTTCTTAACTCTTTAGTAATTTTAAAAAAATCCTAAGTGCCCTCCTAGGGGGGAAGTGTGCAATTCCATAAGAATATTTTGTTTGAGTTGTGAATTCTTACCTAGGTATAAGCGATATTTGTAACATAACGAATCATTTTTCTAGCTAAATGTATCAGATGTACTGGGACCTTGTTGTAACTTTTGAAGGAGTGCCCACACTTCTTCATCATTCTTCCATTCATCCATTGCCTCGTTTATCCAATATGGTTGGATAATAGAAATGGCATAAAGCAATGCTTCCACATCCTCATCTTTTCTTGAGAGTGCATCTGCCACTACATTTTGCTTCCCTTTTTTGTAGATGATTTCAAAGTCACAACCCAACATCTTTGTGACCCATTTTTGCTGCTCTTCTGAAAATAATCTTTGTTCTAAAAAGTATTTAAGACCATCATGACCCGTTTTTACCTTGAAGTGTCTTCCCATTAGGTAGGGTCACCTTTTCTTACATGCATGTAGTATTTCCAACATTTCCTTCTCATAAATAGCTTTGTGTAAATACTTTCCTTTGATTGGATTAATTTCGAAAGAAATGGGTCTTTCTTCTTGCATTAAAACAACACCAATTCCATTTCCTAAGACATCACATTCCACAATAAAGGTTTTTGTGAAGTCTGGTGTATCTAAGATCAGTGCTTGGCACATTAACTCTTTAAGATGTTCAAAGGCCTTCGTTTCTTCTGGAGTCCATGAAAATGCATCTTACTTCAATAATGTTGTTAGAGGTGTTGCTACTCTCCCATAATTCTTAAAAAACTTGCGATATTACCCTGTCAACGCAAGAAATCCTCGCAGCTGCTTTATGGATGTGGGGATTTTCGATTCCTTAATGGATTATATTTTGCTAGGGTCTACCTTAACACCTTCATTAGATATGACTCAAATATTCCACCTCTTGTACTCCAAAGAAACATTTGTAGCTTTTTGTATATAATTGTTTCTCCTCCAATAGTTTGAGCACCTTGTCAACATGTTGAACATGATCCTTCCAAGACTTGTTGTAGATTAGTATATCATCAAAAACTACTAACACAAATTTTCTAAGGAAGGGTTTGAAAATGGAATTCACCAAACCTTGAAATATAAAATGTGCATTGGTAAGGCCAAAAGGCACGACCAAAAATTCATAATGACCCTCATGAATTCTAAATGCTATTTTCAGAATGTCTTCAGTCTTTATTATGATTTGATGATATTATGAACAAATATCCAACTTGGTGAAGTAAATTTATCCATGCAATTCATCCAATAATTCATCAATGAAAGGAATGGGAAATTTATCTTTAATAGTGAGCTTGTTGAGCTCCCTATAATTCAGACACATGTGCCATGACCCATCCTTCTTGTGCACCAATACTACTGGAGGAGAGAAAGAAATTTGACTAGGTTGAATTATACCAGCCTCTAGCATTTCTGCAACCATATGTTCAATTTCACTCTTTTGGGCATAGGGATATCTGTAAGACCTGATGTTTGGAGGAACACTTCCTGGAATTAAATGAATAGCATGAACATGATCACAAATAGATGGGAGGCCTTTGGGAGTCTCAAATACTTTGGAATGATTGTCCAAGACTTTTTGGAGATCTGGAGAAATAGATGATTTTGATGTGGGAACCTCTAGCAAACATAAATTTTCAATTACACCTCATTGTTCTTTCTTTAAAATCTTTGTCATTCCGTTAGAGCTTATTATGTTTCCCAGTTTCCCTGTGATACCCCTTAATTTAACTTCCTTTCCTTCTGAAGAAAATTTCATGAAAAGTTCTTGAAAATTAAAAGCTATTGTACCCAAGGATTGTAGCCATTGGACTCTTAGTACAACATCAACACCACCAATTGTAATGGAAAGCATTGGACTATTAAATACATATTCTCCCATGGATAGCTTGATATTATGGAACTTTCCAGAGAAAATTATGGTTCCTCCACTTGCAACCATCACTTGACACTTTGGTGTTGGATAAAGAATGCAAGTCAATTGCTTGGCTATCTAACAATGAATAAAATTATGGGTACTTCCTGAATCAATCAACACTATTACCTTTTTCTTCTTGATATGTCCTTCTATCTTGATAGTTTGAGGAGTGGTAATTTTGCCTAATGCATTACAAGATATGGTCGGATTCATTTCTTCTTTCTCTATTGTTTTTTTCCTGGTGTATATCTTCTTCTTTGACGTTTCTTGTTCCTTTTATTCCTCCTCTTCACAATCTATGTAAAATATTTTCTTCTCAGCACACTTATGACCTTTAGTGTATTTTCTATCACCACTGTAAAAAATTCCTTTTTCTCTTTTTTCTTCCAATTGTTGTGGTCTCAACCTTGTAGGTTGTGAAAGGCTAGGGAAAACAACACTTCCATACTTATAGTTGTGAGTGGTAGGCTTCCTTGTTTCCATACTTTTGCTTTCCATTTTTCTTTCCAACCTAAATGCCTTCTCCAATGAATCAGGTTCCCAAAGGCGAACCCCATGTTGGATGTTATCCTTTAAAGTCCCTATGAACACATCAATCTTATGCTCCTCTAGAATATCTTTTACCCTTATATCCAATTTTTGGAAGACCTCAATGTGCTCCATCATTGAACCATTTTGTTTGAGATTTATCAATTGGATAAAAAAAGTGTTGCTTTTGTATCCTCATAATGTGCTACCATTTCTTCCGTAAGAATTGCCCAAGTGACAATTTGTTTACGAGAGCAAAGACATCGAAACCTTACAAACGAATTTGGTTCCAAATATAAAGTTGCAATACAAACTTTTTGTGTGTTTTGCACATTATGGAGATCGAAATATTGCTCCATCTGTAGTATCCATGTTACGGGATCCTTGCCATCAAACTTCCTCATATCGATCTTTGGAACATGGTGGGTCTTCAATCCATCGTTAGAGTCTATGAAATCATGATTAACATTTATTTTTTTTCATCATTATTTTTCTCTATTACCTTTTCGCCATTAGGAAGCCTTTCTTGTAGCAACTTTGTCAAACCTTCCTTCAAACCTTTCACGTCTTTCTTCAAATCTTCGATGTTGTCATTCTTTGAATCATGATTAACATTTATTTTGTTCTCATTCTGAGTTTTCTCTACTACCTTTTTGCCATTAGGAATCCTTTCTTGTAGCAAATTTGTCAAACCTTCCTTACAACATTCCATGTCCTTCTTCCAATCTTCAATATTGTCTTTCATACCACCCATCTTAGCTTATGTTACTTTTTGTGAGAGTGAATTTTTTTGCACTTGGTCTCGTAATTTTGATATATCATGTTGCATTTCTTCCTCTTCTTCATAAGTCATGCTAGAGCTTTCAAGTTGCTTACTTGGTGTTTCCATTTTCTTTCTTCGGGGCATCAATTAATGATAATTATTCTTCAATATGCCCTTTGAATTCCTTTAAACTAATTTTTTAAACCAAACTTATGAAAGAAAAAAAAACTACACACCTTTTTTCACCTTGTAGGAGCTCAATATTGACTCCGATGTATCTCTAAAATTTCAAATCTCTAGGGTCTAAATTTTTTAACTATGGTATCCCTCTCAGTCCTCTTTCCAACACCATCAGTCTTATTGAAATTGGATTCTCCAAGGAAGCGTTATGCTCAATCTCCCAAGATGACCTGATTATACACTTTTTTAGTAGAGCGAACTTTTACAAACTTCCACGTGTCACTATTTCAACCTTCAGACTTGAAAACGATGCACAGAAAACTACAGTCCGTCCTATTTTTTAAAATTCTTATGAAATTTAAATTTGATACTCAGAGAGAAAGCTATGAATATTGTCCAAAGGTCACCTGTTTGGGATGTAATTCGGGATCCTGCAAAAACCCCAACTTTCTTGGATCATATCTACGCAAGTATAGCGAGACAAGATAAAAAATTCTGACCTGAGATTAATTGAGATTGCGTCTCAATGGGTTTATTTTATCTTCTGAAACACCACATAAAACAAGTTATAGTGAAAATTCCACAATGACCTATTTTGGAGCAGCGAAAGCCTAGAATCCAAAGCCTCTGATACCAAATGTTATGAAACCAACTCATAAAAAAAATAGAAAAGATAGATCAACGACTTCAAAATCAGCCTCTTCAAGGGGCAACCTCCTTTACATTACACAAATGAACAATTATTGGATGATAGAAATGACAAAACCTTTGTTCTATATATAGGAGTCAAGGGGTCACAATATAATCAAAGTCGACATAACAATAATAATATAAGGGCACAACAATAACAATAGTGAGCTTCTATGGGGCACAATAATAACAATATGGGGACTATAGGGGCACAATAATAACAATAAGGGCTAAAATGAAAATAGTAATGGGGGAATCACTAGTATTATAGGGACTTAACAAAAACTATGGAAGATCAGGCATCACAGAAAGAATGGTAGTAACTGCAGAGCTTGTAAAACTGTCTTGGCATTTTGGAAGGGCTGTTGCGAGAAACGCCTCACCTGTTAATGCTACACGATACTCCCCAACCATATTGGAGTTAATATGTGCACCAGCTAATGCTCCTCAAAGCACAAATTATTTGTTTGCTCAAAAGTTTCCCAAAATAGTTGAACACCAAATTGTTAGAGAACCGATTGAAATTTTAAAATTTCCCACAAAAATGTTTGAAAAGCCTCGATCATAATATTTTTTTAAATGTTCATTTGCCAACAATTCTATTAATTGGAACTTTTATTTTATTAATAGAAACCATATAATATCAACTCACATTTGCATCCTATAAATTATGTCTTTCATTAATTTTCGATATAAAACTATATAGATAAAATCACACTTTCCTTGGTGTATAAAACTATATATTAAAATGAAATATACCATCCAATATTTTAAAATATAATATCATTTTCATTTATCTAAGATTTCAAATTATAATTAATATCTCATTGATTTTGAATTAAAAATAGGATACTCTAATTCATGGTTTTGGGTTGATTATGAATTTAGGAAAAATATTATTTGCAACTATTTTCTCATGCATCATTTATGCATGTGATGCTTTTTGATTAGTTTCTCTACTGCAATAGTTTTTTTTTTGTTTTTGTTTTTTTGTTTTGTTTTGTTTTGTTTGTTTGTTTGTTATTTTTTTTTTTAATGTATAAGAAGTGTATTGAGTTGATTTTGTTGTAATTTGCATGTTACACATCGATTGGTAATATTTCTATTACATTTGAGTGTGTCTGTGTTCGTGATTTTAGACTCTAACCAGATTCCAGAGTGTCATGGAAAAATAAACAAGCTTATGCATGAACCAACCATGCACATACCTTCCCTCCCTTGGCTAATATTATAGTAGCAACAATAATGAAAAATAAGAACTAAAGTTGTGATCCTCAAGTGTAATTGTTCTATTTCTTTCATATCAAAGTTTTAGGAAATATTCTTGAATCTCACACACATGAACAAGATAATATTACCTCGAAATCAGTAAATGAACAACATCCAAGACAATTGCCACAATAACATCTTATTTATAGCCCTAACATAATCAATCCACTGTTGCAATTGCTTTCCATTCTTGTTGCCCCACAATAATTACTTCTACAAATTTGGCACAAATGTTTACTAAATATTTTAGCCAAATCCAAGAGAAGGTATCCATTGTGAAAAGGGTTGAGAACCATCCTCAAAACACTCCTCTAAAATTAATATGAGATAGGGTCCTATACAAACATTAATTACTAAAATGATGCATATGATCAACGATTAAGAAATGTGATATATGATATTTTACGCATATTTTTATGAATTCACATAAGTTTAAAAATATGGCTAGTTTAATTTATTGTTCTAATGTCTTCCTTATAATTGAGAAATCTCCTAAAACAATTAATATCCTAAAATACAAACTCCAATATAATATATTTTAACTATATAATAAATTATAAATAAATAGAAAAATTAATTAAATAAAATATATATCTATTTGTTTTAGTTATAAATTCATAACTATTACTCTAAATAAATTTGTCATATACTATGGTATTCTAATGTTGGAAAATGACTCTTCATTAATTTGATTTATGTAATAATTACATATTAAGATCCTCTTCGCAATTTTAGGATAACTAAATATGTATAGGAGTGAATTACAATATAAATTTAAATAATATGAAAGGTGATTTTTTTTTTAGACTATTTCAAATGACAATGTCTAAAGAAGAAACTAGGATATCATCTAATTTTTTATGTTATGGGTAAAATTAATATGGCTTGATTATTCAATATTTCTTGTAATTGAACCAAACTTCATATGTATCAGATGAATAGACTTTAGGTAGAACTTTTGATGGATTTTACTCATTATTAACTAGATTTATTATTTCTTTGTGATTGAATTTGAAAAGTAGAAATACAAATTATTTAATAAATGAGTAAAGATTATTTGAAGGTTGTTACCAAGCATATGGCTTGAGGTTTTATATGAGACAACTTTATATTCCTAGAAGAAACTTCGATATCAATAGAGTAATGATGTGGTGAGTGGATGTGGACCCGAGGATACTGCATGTCAATTGTGTGGCATTTTATTTGACATTCTAACATCTCATTATGATGTGGCACCAATGTGGGTCTAGATGACATGGCATACCAATGTGGCAAGTGATGTGGCATGTTGACATGACAATGGAGGGTTGACTTGACACTGAGGTGATGTCTAGGTGGTAACCATATAGCGACGACATGGATGTTGGGCTTTTGGATGCTAAGATATCAACTAATTAGTATCAATGACACTCTTTAGCCTCTTCCCATGGGCCCAGTGGCTTGATAGCTCGACCATTGGTCTTCCAAGATATCTGGTATCAAGACATTACAACTTCAATCTACAAGCTCATCTATATGTTAGGTGTCAAGTATCGAGACAATAAGTATGTATATAGCATTAAGTTTCATGGGGCGATAAGGGCTTAGTGATCCAGCAGATGGATAAGGTAGATGATGGAAAGGTAATTGTGTTAATTGATGACCCATTGTTTGGTTATGTGAAGACTGAGTAAGCAAGTTTTAAACTAATTTGATATTTCGCAAGTGGTCTATAGTATATATAATAGCCAATTGACTAGGTAGGGCACCGTGGAAGTTGTTAGGCCATTTTATAATGGTGACATGTGGGTAAAGGGCTGCCATGTGTTTGACAAGAAGCAAATAGATATGTATAGGAAAGAAGTTACAATATAAACTTAAATAATATCAAAGGTCAAATAAAACACATTTTTTAGTCTATCGAAAATGAGAATTTGTAAAGAAGAAACTAGGATCCCATCTTTTTTTTATATCATTGCTAAAATGAACATGGCCTGATTATTCAATATCTCGTGTAATGGAACCAAAGTTATGTATCACATGAATATTTATAGTTAAGAATTCCCATAAATGATCATGATTACTATATCATATATTGATATCTTTAATTTCATAAATAGTTTCATCATCTCTAATAGATCAAATAACCACGACTTTCGGTAGCACTTTTGATGGATTTTACTCATTGTTAATTAGATTTATTATTTCTTTGTGATTGAAGTTAAAAAGTGGAAATACAAAATATTTAATAAATGAGAGTAAATATTATTTAAAGGTTGTTACCAAGCATATTTCTTGAGGTTTTATATGAGACAAGTATATATTTCTAGAAGAATAGAGATTGAAAGATAAAAAGTGTAGCAATAGGCATCAACATATAACATGAAAAATTTCAAAGACTTTTCCATGCTAGATATTCCAAAATCTATAGTAGTATTCAGTAGGAATTAACCACTAAAGGGAAATAAACATTTTCCATACAACATACGTGGGGAAAATATTTGCTTTGTAGGGGTTGTATTGAAGCGGCTTGGGAGCTTATACATGGACCATGAACATTATCTTACAATTCTTTTGGGCCCTTAGGGACTAGTTTTCATCCTTGAAAAATTTTCAAGGGCCTAAGAACCATCCCTTAGATGGTCTCCATGAGCACCACTAGGCCAACTCTTCACCTTAGAGGCACCGGGAGGTGGTTTTGTACCATGTGCATAGTATATATTATTACTAAGCCATAAAAACCACTCGTAGGCCCTAGGATGATAATAGTGTTTCTCCTTAGATGATGTCCAAGGCTCCAACAAAATCCATCCTTGTTGGGAAAATTATCACATTAGCACCCATACAACATCTATATACCTATGGTTTATAATGATGGCAATTAGTGCTCCCCATCACATAATTGTGCAAAAAACCCCAACTAACCTAGATGTCATGTCAAACATGTTCTCGATATTAGCATATCCTACATTATCCATCAGCTCATGGAGATAGAGGGTTCAAGGACTGTCACTTGATGGTTGGGGACTAGAGTCCATCGAGAGGTCAAATGTCGAGCTAACGGTATTAAGGACACCTGAAGGTCAACCAACACTAATGTAATGTATTAGTTGTTGGTACATTGACCTATCAAGATGTCACAATATTGGGTAGTAGACATTAGTAAGTAGGACACTAGTCACCAACAAGAAACCTTGATATCGATGGATTAATGATGTGGTGAGTTCATGTAGACTCAGGGATACCGCATGTCAATTGTGCGGTGGTTGATTTGACATTCTAACATCTCATTATGATGTGGCACCAATGTGGGTCTAGATGACATGGCATGCCAATGTGGCAAGTGATGTGGCATGTTGACATGGAAATGGGGGGTTGACTTGGCACCGAGGTGATGTCTAGGTGGTAACCATATAGCGACGACATGGATGTTGGGCTTTTGGATGTTAAGATATCAGCTAATTAGTATCAATGACACTCTTTAGCCTCTTTGCGATGGCCCAGTGGCTTGATAGCCCGACCATTGGAGTGGCTTGATAGCCCGACCATTGGACTTCCAAGATATCTGGTATCGAGGCATTACAGCTTCAATCTAAAAGCTCGTTTATATGTTAGGTGTCGAGTATCGAGGCAATAAGTATCTATTGAGCATTAAGTGTCTTGGGGGGATAGGGGCTTAGTGATCCGGCAGATGGATAAGGTAGATTATGGAAAGGAAATTGTGTTAATTGATGACCCATTGTTTGGTTATGTGAAGACTGAGTAAGCAAGTTTTAAACAAATGTGATATTCCCCAAGTGGTCGATAGTGGATATAATAGCCAATCGACTAGGTAGGCTACCATGGAAGTTGATAGGCCATTTTATAATGGTGACATGTGGGCAAAGGGATGCCACGTGTTTGACAAGAAGAAAATAAATATGTATAGGAGAGAAGTTACAATATAAACTTAAATAATACCAAATTCAAATAAGACACATTTTTTTAGACTATCCAAAATGAGAATTTGTAAAGAAGAAACTAGGATCCCCTCTTATTTTTTATATCATTGCTAAAATGAACATGGCCTGAATATTCATTATCTATTGTAATGGAACCAAAGTTATGTATCACATGAATAGTTATAGGTAAGAATTCCCATAAATTATCATCATTACTATGTCACATATTGATATCTTTAATTTCATAAATATTTTCATCATCTCTAATAGATAAAATAACTACTACTTTCGGTAGCACTTTTGATGGATTTTCCTCATTGTCAACTAGATTTATTATTTCTTTGTGACTGAAGGTGAAAAGTGGAAATACAAAATATTTAATAAATGAGAGTAAATATTATTTGATGGGTGCTACGAAGCATATTGCTTGAGGTTTTATATGAGACAAGTATATATTTCTAGAAGAATAGAGATTGAAAGACAAAAAGTGTAGCAATAGGCATCAACATATAACATGAAAAATTTCAAAGACTTTTCCATGCTAGATATTCCAAAATATATAGTAGCAATCAATAGGAATTAACCACTAAACGAAAATAAACATTGTCCATACAACATACGTGGGGAAAATATTTTCTTTGTAGGGGATGTATTGAAGTGGATTGGGAGCTTATATATGGACCATGAACATTATGTTACACCTCTTTTGGGCCCTCGGGGACTACTTTTCATCCTTGAAAAATGTTCAAGGGGCTAAGAACCATCCCTTAGATGGTCTCCATGAGCACCACTTGGCCAACTATTCACCTTAGAGGCATCGGGAGGTGGTTTTGTACCATGTGCATAGTCTATATTATTGCTAAGCCTTAAAAGCCACTCGTAGGCCCTAGGATGATAATGGTGTTTGTCCTTAGATGGTGTCAAAGGCCCTAACAAAATCCATCCTTATTGGGAAAATCCTCACATTAGCACCCATACAACATCTATATACCTATGGTTTATAATGATGGAAAATAGTGCCCCCCATCACCTAATTGTGCAAAAAAATCCAACTAACCTAGATGTCATGTCAAACATGTCTTCGATATTAGCATGTCCTACATTATCCATTAGCTCATGGAGATAGAGGGTTCAAGGATTGTCACTTGATGGTTGGGGACTAGAGGCCATCGAGAGGTCAAATGTTGGGCTAACGGTATTAAGGACACCTCAAGATCAACCAACACTAATGAAATGTATTAGTTGTTGGTACATCGACCTATCAAAATCTCACAATATTGGGTAGTAGACATTAGTAAGTACGGCACTAGTCACCAACAAGAAACCTTGATATCGATAGAGTAATGATGTTGTGAGTTCATGTAGACCAGGGAATGCCACATGTCAATTGTGTGGCAGTTGATTTGACATGCTAAAATCTCATTATGATGAGGCACCAATGTGGGTGTAGATGACATGGCATACCAATGTGGCAAGTGATGTGGCATGTTGACATGGAAAAGGAGGGTTGAATTGGCACTGAGGTGATGTCTAGGTGGGAACCATATAGTGACGACGTGGATGTTGGGCTTTTGGATGTTGAGATATCAGCTAATTAGTACCACTGACACCCTTGAGCCTCTACCCGAGGGCTCGATGGCTTGATAGTCTGACCATTGGCCTTTCAAGATATCGGGTATCAAGACATTAGGGCTTCAATATATAAGCTTTTCTATATGTTAGATGTCGAGTTTGAGACAATAAGTATGTATAGAGCATTAAGTGTCCTAGGGGGATAGGAGCTTAGTGATCTGGTAGATGGATAAGGTAGATGATGGAAAGGTAATTGTGTTAATTGATGACCCATTGTTTGGTTATGTGAAGACCGAGTAAGCAAGTTTTAAACTAATGTGATATTTTCCAAGTGGTTGATAGTGGATATAAGAGCCAATTGACTAGGTAGGCTACTGTGGAAGTTGATAGGCCATTTTATAATGGTGCCATGTGGGCAAAGGGCTGCCACATGTTTGACAAGAAGCCAATAAATATGTACAGGAGAGAAGTTACAATATAAAATTAAATAATACCAAAGGTCAAATAAAACACCCTTTTTTAGACTATCCAAAATGAGATTTTGTAAAGAAGAAACTAGGACCCCATCTTATTTTTTATATCATTGCTAAGATGAACAAGGCTTGATTATTCAATATCTCTTGTAATGGAATCAAAGTTATGTATCACATGAATAGTTATATGAAAGAATTCCCATAAATGATCATGATTACTATGTCACATATTGATATCTTTAATTTCATAAATAGTTTCATCACCTCTAATAGATCAAATAACTACGACTTTAGGTATCACTTTTGATGGATTTTACTCATTGTTAACTAGATTTATTATTTCTTTGTGAGTGAAGTTGAAAAGTGGAAATACAAAATACTTAATAAATGAGAGTAAATATTATTTGAAGGGTGTTACCAAGTGTATTTCTTGAGGCTTTATATGAGACAAGTATATATTGCTAGAAGAATAGAGATTGAAAGATAAAAAGAGTAGCAAGAGGCATCAATATATAACATGAAAAATTTCAAAGACTTTTCCATGCTAGATATTCCAAAATCTATAGTATTAGTCAATAGGAATTAACCACTAGAGGGAAATAAACATTGTCCATAAAACATACGTGGGGAAAATATTTGCTTTGTAGGGGTTGCATTGAAGTGGCTTGGGAGCTTATACATGGACCATGAACATTATGTTACACCTCTTTTGGGTCCTTAAGGACTAGTTTTCATCCTTAAAAAATGTTCAAGGGCCTAAGAAACATCCCTTAGATGGTCTCCATGAGCACCACTAGGCCAACTATTCACCTTAGAGGCATCGGGAGGTGGTTTTGTACCATGTGCATAATCTATATTATTACTAAGCCTTAAAAACCACTCGTAGGCCTTAGGATGATAATGGTGTTTCTCCTTAGATGATGACCAAGGCCCTAACAAAAGCCATCCTTGTTGAGAAAATCCTCACATTAACACCCATGCAACATCTATATAACTATGGTTTATAATGGTCGCAAATAGTGCTCCCCATCACCTAATTGTGCAAAAAGCCCCAACTAACCTAGATGCCATGTCAAACATGTCCTCGATATTACATATCCTACATTATACATTAGCTCATGGAGATAGAGGGTTCAAGGAATGTCACTTGATGGTTGGGGACTAGAGTCCATCGAGAGGTGAAATCGACCTATCAAAATGTCATAATATTGGGTAGTAGACATTAGTAAGTAGGACACTAGTCACCAACAAGAAACCTCAATATCGATAGAGTAATTATGTGGTGAGTTGATCTACTCAGGGATACCATATGTCAATTGTGTGGTAGTTGATTCTCATGCTAACATGTCATTATGATGTTGCACCAATATGGGTCTAGATGACATGGCATACCAATGTGGCAAGTGATGTGGCACGTTGACATGGAAATGGAGGGTTGACTTGGCACCAAGGTGATGTCTAGGTGGTAACTAGATAGCGACAACGTGGATGTTGGGCATTTGGATGTTAAGATATCAACTAATTAGTATCAATGGCACTCTTTAGCCTTTACCCGAGGGCCTAGTGGCTTGATAGCCAACCATTGGCCTTTAGGTGATTAGATCATAAAATGACACAATATGTTCAATATTATCTTGACATTTAAAAGAATGAAAGCATAAGGATCAACATAAAGGAAATAAATATAAACCCAAAATCTTTATTTTAAAAATTTTTAAGCTAATAAATTCTCAAAATCTCTACTCTTAATTTTTTTAATAATTAATAAATTCCTAAATTCCTTATTTGAAATAAGGAAAAATCTCTACCTTTTTTTTTTTTTTTATAATTACTAAGTTCCTTATTTACATAAATAAATAAATAGTAAGTTAGATTTTTCACTACATGTGTATCGAACTTTTACTTACAAATCCATTCCAAATACCAATTTTTTCTTAAATAGAAAGCATACCTGATTTTTTAAAATTTCAGATTTTTCATTTACATCGCTTTTACAAGTGATCAAATTTGAAGGGCTGCTGTTAATTTCAATTAGAAGGGCATATATTCATGCAGCCCTTCCACAATGAAAAGCTTAAAAAAAACACATTTCAATTGATAACAATATATTATATCAACATTTTATTTTCAATCAATTTATTCCAACGGTTGTCCTTAAACCATCTATCATGAATCTATATTATGTAATAAATGTGTCCCAAAAACTTAAATGAATACAAAACTAATAACCACCTCTAGTGATTTAGTTGAGAATTTCAACTAGTTTTTTTCACAACTAGTAACCACCTCCATTGATTTAGTTGAGAATTTCAACTATTTTTTTCAAAGATGTGGATTTTGTATTTCAATGGCTTGCTTATGAACCTTTCTAGCTTCATTTTAATTTAATGGGAAATAAGATATCCAAAGAGAATTATAGTTGTTTATGTTTGTTTTTATTTCTAATGGGTTGTAGCTTTGAGAGCCTAGGAGGAAGTGTTTTTCGTCTTTTATAGCTTGTATTGCACCCAACTTATGGTATCCATTAATCCTTTCCTACCCCATGTCCTCGGTTGACTCTTGAAATCAATTCTCTGCGATTTTAATGGATTCTGGCTATCAAGATTGGACTTGATTCTTGATATTTATTCCCTCTTCTATATATTTCAAATATGAACATTAAACTTCCTATAGAAATGAGAGATACTAAGCATGACCACTTTGAAATTGATGCCATGTCTTAAGCATTATTATTTAAAATTGATGTCTTTTCATTTGAACTAGTATTAACTTGGAGCTAAATCCTTAAGGAATATGCCACATTATTTTCAATAAGTTTGCAACTAAGGAAGTATCGCAGAGAGGATATTCAAAAGAAGGGGTACCTATACATCAAACATGCATCCAAGTAATTCTAGTGCAGAATGAGGGAAAAGGTTATCACATCCACCTAGGAATCATGCCATCATGTTAGTTTTACTCACATGAATTCACAAGCATGTCCTCAAGGATGTAACTCATTTCCAAACCATACGGTTCACAATCTATTTTGGCCATGATAAAGGGCCAACAATTGCTAAGTTAGAAGTAGCCCAACAATACAATGTGGATATCTAGATATTACAACCATTATTTGACAAGATAATAGACTTATTACCTCCATCAATGTATCAACTTGAAGCATCTTAGGGGATGGAAATATTGTTAAACAAATTTCACTCGTCGTTATGCCTTGAATATTACTCAAATGTTTTTGGTAATGGTGAAATCATTAGGCACTAGTTAATTGGAAATTCAAAATGAAATTAAATCGAAATAAATCATCTTTCTTGAAGTTCCCTAAGAATCTTGAATCTTTTGTTTGGAACTTCACAGATAGACATTGAGAAAAGCAATGTGCCTTTGGATGTGGTATTATGTGGTATTATTGATGAGGAAGTCAGTGTGAAATGAATTCAAAAAATATGGAGATTTTGAGGAAGAAAAATTCACTGAGAGCATACGGGATATTTTTTGTAAGTCAAGGGTTTTGAGAGATCATTATGAAAGGGATACCATTGTTCATGATATTTACTATGCACGACTATTTACAATAGCCCTTAGTAAGATCTACCTTCATTCTTAATTTTTTTATAGCTTGAACAGTAAAGTAGGGGTAGGGATGAGTCCAATGAAGTACATTTTGGACCAACATTTATACAACATTCAGGTTTAGTGCTTGGCTAGCTATTTAAAAATTTAAACTCTTAGGATGAGACATCTAATGTGAGTTTCAAACCTGGGGAATTGTGAGCATAAAATAGACAATAGAAGCTGATATTGGCAAGTTTGGTACCCAAATTTGTCTTGTTAAATTTGGGAGTTTAGTCCAAACATTTTTAACAAATAAAAATTATCTTTCTTTTCAAAACAACAAAGAAACCATTTAATGGAAAGTCTCTACTTAAATGTTTCACCATTTTGGAAAGACATTGTACAAAAAGTTCTCATGGTTCACTTTTATGCCAAATAACTGAAAACAAGAGCACAACCAAGAGTTGAAAAAGTGTATAGTATAGTCACTACTATATTTTAAATCAAAAATTTACACAATCTGCTTCCTTTTAAATAACTAAATAGTGATATTAAATATTGAAATTGACACAATATAATTCACTAGTGATAACTTTACACAATTTGATTCTCCATTAACAACTAAATAGATATAATGAAGATTGAAATTTACACAAACTTCTCAAATAGATACACTGAAGATTGAAATTTACACAATCTGCTTCCTAAATAAATATACTAAACACAGAAATTGGTGCAATCTCCTCCCTTCCCATAAACAAAGCTAACCTCCAACCTAGAAAAACCACTATTAATAATAAAAAAAATAGAAAAAAAGCATTCAGATATTTAATAGTTTTTATAAATACACCAAACACAGAAATTGGCCCAATCTCCTCCCTTCCCATAACCAAAGCTAACCACTAACCTAGAAAAACAACTATTAATAATAAAAAACAGAAGAAAATATATTTCAAAATTTTTATATTTCAAAAAACTTTAAATTAGATCATAGTTCAAATAGTTAAAAAATAAATAAAGCATTCCAAATCTTTATTTAAAAAACTAGAGACAAACGTTACATGTGTGGTTATTTTAATGCTTTAAATTGCAGAAACGTTAAGTCAGACAACAGTTAAAATAATTAAACAGAAATAAAATTCGGTTCAAGATCCTTCATTTTCCATTGTTACCTCGTTCGGATAAAACAAATTAGAGAAAAAATATGGTCAATAGCGCCATGACGATTATGCAGCGTTCGAGGGAATGCAAATACGCTCTCCAAGTAGGCAAGCGTGACCAGACGAACTCCATCACTCCACAAAAGTAGAATCGTTAAGAAATTTTCGTGAAAATGACAAAATATTATTTTCTTCCCTATTTTATTTACACAACAGGATGACACTGAAGTTTCTAGCTATGTTAGGAAGGTAGCTTCTGAAAGTTCACATCAATGGTTAATAGAGTCTTTCATGAGTTTCACAATAAATGAAGTTGGTAGATACAAAGTAACTCACAGCTGTCATTATAAAAAACAATATCCAATACCCTCTAATTATTGTTGCAACAACCTTAGCATGTATTCTATACGTCAAGGTGAACCAGAGTAAACCGGGCTAGTCCAGGCTTCTAGACTCCAGGCATAATAGATACCCGACCATTGATGTAGGGCAACAACCCTTCCGATAACATTTTATAATATTATTTAAATTTCAAAAAAACTTGTAAAAATCAAAATTCACACTTCTTTTGGTGAGTAATTTTAACTCCACACTTCTCTGACTTGCTACAGGCCTTTTGATGGGCTGTGATGTGTTCAATTTTGAACACTGCAAGCACGATATTCAAAGGCACGATTTTTTATAATTTGCACAAGAACAAATATTCAAATTTACAGGCAGCACAAGTTTTTGCTTCAGATTTTTCTTTTTTAGAAGTTTCAGAGTTCATGCAAAATACAAGTTTTTTCCTTCCTCTGAATGCAATTTTGATTAACTACGTGCACTTTTTATACACAGTTTCTGCCATGTATTTTTAATATACTCTTTTTTTCTATTAATGAAAATTACTTTTACACCGAATTTGTCCATGCTGGGCTGTAAGTATTTGCAATTTGCTTCGTTGATATACGTTGGTTTGATCGCTTCGTTGATGCATTAATTATCTGCCCAGACTTCGTTTAATCGTCAAACAATATATATACCCAAAAAAAAAATTGTGATAGCTTGCGAGTCTGTTCTCAGGACTCTTTCTTCACTAGCGAGGCCACTACAGGAACTTGCCAACACTTTCAGGCTACCTCCCGAGCTTTGAATTTCTCTTACTCTATTTCAATGGCCCGATCTGGCCCCGAATTTATTACTAGTGAATTCCCAGACCCTAAGTATCCCCAAGCATTAGTATTAGTTGTATATTCAACACCATTTCTCTTCTACCTTAGTTTATTAAGCTTCACATTCTACTGACATCCTTCCACGGCACATTAATATCTTCACTGTATACACAACTGAACATCGATTGATTCCACAACCTAAAACACGAAAAAACCCAACTCAGAAAACATCAGAATTCACCCTCTCCCAGCCTTGGCCGCTGTCTGGAAATCTCCTAATTAATACACTTTTTTCTCATGCGGACTTGAATTTCTTCTAATAATGGTTGGGCTTTGGATTGTCGGGACTCTTTCTTCACTAGCGAGGCTACTACTGGAACTTGTCATGGATAACTTTAATTGTAAGAACGCATGCAATAGATTGGATATGGTGCTCACAGGACTCATAAAGGAATTTCATCTGTTGAGTTTGTTGAATTTACAAAATCCCAAAAATGAATCCTAGCTACGAGAAGTTCCTGAAAACGCTGATGAAGGGCGTGGAATTGCTGAAAAAGTGGGAGGGTACCAGTTGTTTTAAACTTTTTCATAGCCTCAGGTATGGATTTCAAATCCGTCAGCTGGAGGGGGAAATCTCCGACTTCCCTTGGTACCAGATTCCTGCCAACATCTTTCTTGAAGTGAAGAATCTCGTAGCAGAGCTGACGAACCTTTGCCAACGGTACGAGTTGGGGTCAATGGATGAGAGCAAGATGAATGAAACAATCTTCAAACACGTGTCTAAGCTTACGAATGATCCAAAAAAAATGCGATGATAATTCAACAAATGGGTGCAGATAATATGTTTGATGGTGCTCTTATCGAGGTTCCTTGTAATTATGTTGGGTTGGGAATGTCTGATTTTGTAGTTGAGTTGGAAAAAAATATTTAGAATTTGAAGCCATCTCTGCTACACAGTGAGGTGACCGTTGTTGGCTTGCATGGTATGGGAGGTCTCGATAAAAATACTCTGGCATTGGCCATCAACAATGATACATACATCAAATATGCTTTCCAAAACAATATCACTTTCATCATTGTGTCTTAGTCCCCAAACTTGAAGGTAATTTTAGAAACCATGTGGGAGAAGATTGTCGAGAGGAAGAGACCTAAATTTGAGAATGTTGAGGAAACACATAAAGAGATGCAGTAGCAACTGCTAGGCAAGCCAAGCCAACTCTGGTGATATTGGATGATGTCTGGTCTAGGGAAAATTTTGAAAAAAAATTGTTATTTGAAGGTGTAGGAGATAAGACATTGGTGACAACCCAAGATCTTTCTACCATCCCGAAAATGACTTCTACTCAACTTTATGAATTTCCTTTGCTGGATGATGGTGATGCTCTATCCCTTTTCTTCTTTTGGACTTTTGGATAGAAGTCAATTCCAAGCACTGCTAATGAACATCTAGTCAAGCAAGTGCAAACACAATGTAAAGGTTTGCCACTAGCTCTGAAGGTGATAGGAAGCATGGTGGGCCTTGGTTGGTGTAGGAGAGTGCCAAGAAGAAGCTATTAAATAGTGAATCAATATCAGATTATAACAAAGAATGGTGTTTTAAATGCTTAGAGACTAGTATTAATGTCCTGGATGAGGAAGCACAAGAGTGCTTCTTAGACCTGGGTTCATTTCCAGAGGATAGAAAAATCTCTGTGGATGCGTTATTGGACATTTGGGTCTATGTACGAAATATAGAGTGGCAGGATGCTTTTTTCATCTTGCTAGAACTTGCAAATAGAAATATGTTGAATTTAATAAGCAATCTCAGGAGTCAAGTAATCAATTATGGAAGTGCCTCTAAGCTGTACTTTTCCCAGCATGATGTCATGCGAGCCTTGGCCTTAGATATGGCATCTCGAGATAGGATAGTTTGCAGGAATAGGTTGTTTATGCTTAGAAAGGAGGAGAGTGTACTAGGGAAGTGGGAGTTGTTCAAGGATCAAGTGTTTGATTCTGAAATAGTTTCCATTCACACAGGGACAATGGAAGAGATTCAGTGGTGTAAGATGAATTTTTGCGAGGTAGAGGCTTTGGTTCTACTCTTTTTTGCAACCAACTACTTTCTTCCATAATTTTTGAGTAAAATGAGAAAATTGAAAGCCCTCATAGTATTTAATTATGGGTCCAAGAGAGTCACAGTGAAGGGTTTTCCATTGTTATCATCACTCGCTCAGCTCAAGACTATTCGTTTGGAGAGGTTGATTGTGCCCCCACTTCAAGAGCACCGTAAAATCTTACAGAACTTAGAAAATGTATCTTTGAGCTTATGTGAAGGGCTTGGAAATATGTCTCAGTTCAATGGCAACCAGTCGAATATAAAACTTCCCATAATGTTATATTTAACATGGATCATTGTTGTCATTTGGAGGAGTTTCCTTTTGGTATTTATGACATATCTTCAGTTCAAAAGTGGCCTATCACTAACTGTCACCATCTTCGAAAGTTACCTGATTATCTTGGGAGGCTCAGTTCTTTAAGAATGTTAAGAATACTTGCATGTCTAGGTTTGAAAGAGCTTCCAGCATCTATTGGAAAACTTGGGAAGTTGGAATATATGGACATTTATTTATGTGAGTGCTTGAAAGAACTTCTTGAGGAAATAGGGTAGCTGATGAAACTTGAGGAGCTTGACATGAGAGAGTGTTTTTAGATGAGGAAGCTGCCTAAATTAGTTGGAGGGCTGGAATCTTTAAAGCATGTTATATGTGATGAAAATATTGGGCAACAATGGAATCATCTCAAGAGTTTTTCTGCAACTATGAATCTTAGAGTTGAAATTGTAGAAGCACACTTCAACTTGGATTGGTTGGAAGCACACTTCAGTTTTCATGTGTTCTACATGTTCTTTTAAAGAGTTAATGTTTTTATAATATTAAAAAAAACCTTTTTATTAATAAATATTTAAATTTAACATGGATTTAAATTAGTTTTTATTATAAATAATGTTTATATGTATATATGCTTTTATGTTGAGAGTAACGGTTTCATAGGAAGAGATATAATAAATAGTA
>APFE030748741.1:0-12881 GCA_000404065.3 Pinus taeda
AGCCTTGTTTCAAGTAAAATTATCTTTGTTATTCATAGACTTAGTAGATAAAGAAAAGACTGTGTGTGACCCTGTAGATAGGGTAAATGCAAATAGTTATTTGTTGTTATTTCATAGACTCAGTGGATAAAGAGAAGACTATGTATGACCCTGTAGATAGGGTAAATGCAAACAATGTTGTTATTTCATAAACCCAGTGGATAAAGAGAAGATTGTCTATGACCCTGCAGATAGGATGAATGCAAATAGTTACCTCTGTTATTTCATAAACTTAGAAGATAAGTATAGACCATGTGTAACCCCGAAAGATTGGGTAAGATGTGAGTCGTTGTTTTCTGTTTCTGAATAAGAATCTTAAAAACCTCAAAAGGGAAAAATAAAGACCGTGAGTAAACTTCGAAAGGTAGCCTATAGAAAAGAAAGAGGTAGGCTCGAAAACATTAAGAACTTAAATAACCGTGTAATAGGGCAGAGCTGAAATAACATTCTATGGAACATTATACTCATTAAAATTTCCAACTAAGTGAACTAAGGTGCATGGAAATTCTGCTTTAACAATCCACGGTGCATAAATCATAACGGACGTGAATAATTTTCTATAGAATTATCAATGTACAACACTGGATGCTAAGATGTTGCAGGTCAACAAAAAAAACGCCTTAGTAAAAGTCCTAGACCGAAATTGTGGTTAGAGAATTCTGGAATTCTAAAACAATAGTGGAATAGGGTTACAAATCCCAAGCGCAAAGGAAAACTTTGAGCATACAAGCATAGTTGTAGTCAATATCCAGAAAGGAAATAACTATATATATATGAAAACTGATGAACAATCAAGTTTATTTCCGAGAACACAATCACAAACCAGAACCCCTAAATCCATGGTTTCTTCATATGTCATTAAACTTATGGTGCCTAACCCTTAAATCTTACATTAAACACTTTATAAGTAAAAGCAGGAAATTACAAGCTAGAACATAAACAATGCGGGCCACAACCTCTTAGTTACCAAATTCCGGCTCTGGGCCCATAAGTATTTACACAGTCCAAGTAACCGCTATTGAAATTACAGAGTCCGAATTCAGTTAACGGAGGATAAATCTAAAAACCCTTTTCCAGAATTAACCTAAATCCCTCCGTAACCGCTCATGCATACCCGATGATCCCTTGCTTGTAGATTGTGGCGTCCAGTAGATAGGGCAAGGGCTCCAAAAGCTTCAACAAATGAGCATGAAAAGCCCTGGCGAAACCTAGAGAGGCAAAGCAACGAAAATTATGTATTAAGCTTAAAAATTAAAGGAAACGGGGAAAGAGGAAGACGAATTGCAGAGAACTGTAGCTAGCTAAGGGAGCGGAAACACCTACTTGATCGAGCGATAATAACCCACCAACAGCACCCGAAAGCAAGAACATCAACGATGGGCGATGTACGGAACAGAGGAAGGCCCTCAGACTCCATGGTAAAGTAACTAAGATCAAGATATATACTCTGAGATTATAACTGTAATTGTCAAAAAGGAGGACTACATTGATTGGCTATATATTGTTGGGTTAGTTCAATGCTAATATATATATTAATGTTACTATTATTATTAGATATCATTATGGGATTCAACTGTGTTAAGTAAATTATTTATGTATGACTATTTCCATGAGAGGTAGTAGTAACTGACTAATTTCTCATAATTTTTGAATAGTTCACTTAGCACTCATTGAATAGTTACTATTATTGATTAATAATAAAAAAAATAAAAATTACTTATGACTGTATGACATTAACGCAATTTAATTTGCCTCCATGTCCACTCTAGTGAATTAATTCTTACAAATGGATGACAATCTTACGAGTGCAAGTGAATAAATTGGGTTATGGGATGTTTGGTTATGCTTTTCAATTAAAATTGCAATAGTTTCAGTAATAACATGTCCTGTAATGTCAAATGCGGGAATACCGTGCCTTTTCAACAATCCGAAATATGACACCAAGAATATTAACCAAAGACGTCACCCTTTCTCGTCATGAAACATATAAATATTGTTTCAACTGTGGTATTTTTATAATTATAATTAAAAATGTTAATACAAGGATTTTTATCCAAGTATTTTCGCTTTTTATTTCACAATTTCACCGGTTAAAATTAAGTCTGTAAGTTATTGCACCAGTTAAATTAAATGTTTAAGTTATTTTACTACAAGGGTCGTAATTATATCCATGATTTTACCATCCATCTCGATGATCAGTATTCTAGCTTGTTACATGTTGTATTTTGATTTGAAATTTAAAGTTTTTACATACCTTGGGATAAATAAGTTGAATAAGCTAAAAATTTGAAATGGCACTAGCTTTGTAAAATGGTTTTATCGATTTTTTTTGGGTGGTTTACAGTTATAGTTTCAAAAAAAAATTGAACCATAAAACATAGTTTTTAATTAGTAAATAATGATTTTTTCAAAATATTTTTTAATTAATTTTGTTTTAATTTAAATAATAAAAATTATAATCCTGTTTCAAAATAATATTATTTTATTTAAAAAAATACTATTTTATTTTTTAGTTAGATTATATCTTTCAAATTTACAATCTACATAAAAATAACACAAATGGATAAGTCAAGGACGTGCATGCAAAAAGAAAAAAGAGAGAAAATTCATCTTTATTAGATCTATAAGTTATTTAAATTATATAAATTAGACTTGTGGATATATGAATAATAACAATTTTTATGTTCCGTGGAGGAAATGCATGTTATGATTCATCTCAGGCAAGTCATAAAGTAGAGTTACTCTTGACGCTCATACTAAATCTTAATATTTTTCGTCTATTTTTTTTGGATGTTTGGATGAGCTATGTTATGATGCAGAGTTATTAACATTGATACTAATACTAAATCTTATTATCTTTCTCATTTATTTTTTTTAGATAACCCAAATGGGTGAAGCCTAATGTTGGGTGAAAGTAGAAAAAAAAAGAAATAGAAATAATTCTGAAATTGGAATATTTTTTTTTTCAATTCTACTTTTGCCAAAATATCTAGAAAAAAAAAACAAAAAACAACAACCAGAAAAAGGAAAGAAGAGAATTTATGAAAATGACTTGATTTTTAATAAAAATTATCGATTTTTCTCTCTATAAAATATCAATTTCCTAGATGTATCAATTTCCTATATATCACTTTTTTGTTTTTATAAAATATCAATTTCCTATATGTGCATTATGTAAAAGGAAAGATTTTACATAAATAAAATTTGAAATTATTTTAGATTTAAATTTAAAAATAACTTAATTTTTAAGAGGAAGAAATGAGTGTAGTTTTTTTTTAGAGAATTTTATAGGGAAAGTTTTTTATTATTCAGAGAAAATAAAGCAAAGACAAAAAAAAAATGTTTACAATATATTATCCAAAACAATATCTACAAAACTTTTTATATCAAATTCGAATTATATCTACAAAACTTTTTATATCAAATTCGGATTGCGTAACTATGTATTTAAGAGGCATTGCTAGATGACTGCGATTTTTATGGCATCAGTGTTACGAGGTAATATGAGCATCACAAGAGTACAGTGATACTGAGATTTATAAAGTGGTTATGAATCGTAGAGAAGAGAGTATCGATTCATTTATTTAATTCATACTAGCCTATGCCAAACAACACCACAGAAACTCGTCGCCACCATATATTCTACTTCTTCCTATTGGTACTGACCGAACATTCTCCAAAAGCTTCTATATATATATATATATATATATTTGTATATATTTTGATCGGTCACTTGTCGCTGCTACGATTCTTCTGGGCTTCATTCAGCAATTTTACAAGTTCCTGCAGCGATATTCCAGTGCTCCCCATGTCCATGGTAGTCGAAGACTTCATACAAAGGAAAGGCAACCAAAGTCAGTTACAGTGCAGAAAAATAAATTGGCCATGATTTTTCAATTTAAATCACAAGACTGTGTAGTAATAACAAACATTATGTAGTAAATTAATAATCGGTTAAAGTGATTTTGATTTTTAATAAATAATTGTGTTTAGAAGTTTATTTTACAATTTGTATGGTATGGGGGTGATATGTAAATATGTTGTATTTTTAATAAAATAATATTAAAAATAAAAATTTAATGTGTATTTAAAATAAAAATGAAATAACCATAAGAAATTAAAAAACTACAAAAAAAATCAATACAAAAAGTTTAATCTTATTCCAAAATTTTTGATATTTTTTAAATAAATATTAAGAAAAAAATCTTAAAAAGAAAACATATAATATAGATGTTAAAATATTTAATGAATAAATATTTTCCGTCGAAGTATAATATTTGAAAATATTAATTTTGTGATGAAGCTATGTAAGAAAAATCTAATATTAACATTAGAAGATTAATATCAATACAAGCTTATCTCTATAATTTTGTTATCATGCTATGTAAAAAACATCTAATATCAAGAGACATCAAATATCAAGAGACATCAAATATCTTGAAATACAAATCTCTTTTACTTGAGATACAAATCTCAATTATCATGAAAGGAGACTTGATCCCTCTTAAAACTTAATAGATCTAAAGTTAAAATAAATCTATGTTTGTAAATAAAATAGAAAATTAGTGTAAATTAATTATTAGATTTACATAACTAATAATTAATTATAAAATAAAAACAAATTAATTAATTTATTACACGGGATATATACTTACTTTACGCTCTGCTTTGAAGACTGCATTTAGAGCTGTGTTGTGAACCATGGCAGCTTTTAGCAGGCCTGTCACCTGTACCCAAATGTTAACACAAAAAGAGTTATTTGTTTTAAGGTACCTAATACCAATCTGTGAGTACCATGAGTGACAAAAGTTGCTATAACAAAATTGAATACCTCGTTGGGGCCAACTGGGACATTCTGCTCTTCCAGTTCCGTCGGCTCCTTCACATCGAGTTTATTCCACAACTGAACTATTGTGGCAGTGGAACCAGATGGAATTACACTTAAGTCGTCTGTGATGAAAAAGGTGACAGTCTTCTTCACATATCCCGTAGGACGTACTGAATCTTTGGTGGCTGCGAGGGGGTTGTCCTCCAACTTCACTTCACAGTTTATCGTATTGCCGCAGGAGGAACAGTTTACAGTCCCATTTTGGGTGCTGAGACCGTGTGTACCGCCGTAAGCCGTTGCATACTTGAGCATGCCATACCTATTGCTAATACCGCTGTTATTCCCTGTACGGGGGCACACATAATACTTGGAAGCTGGAGCCGGAGCAGAAGATTTAATGTTCAATGTGTCACTGGTGTAGGTTGCGGAGAAAACCTTTGGGTCTAACAAAACCGCTTTGTCACCTTTCATGAACGACGGAGAGAGACTCTCCACGCTCTTATAAAGATTTGTGATGCAGCAAACTCTTGTGTCATCCTTCTCCTTATTATCCTTGGACACCAGCGCGTGCTTGGCAATGGCCCCACTTGGCAGTACGAGAAAACTGAATAGCAGATCAACAAAATCCTTCCCTGCTTCTGCGTACATTATCTTGCCACTTCTCTTACTGACCATCAGTTTTATGGTGATGGAATTAGAAGGCTTAGGCTTGGCCGTAGTTTCAGACTGGTTAGCTGCCATGGCAATTCTCTGCTGCTTCTATGCTGCTGTCTGATGATATATGTGACGATGTTAAAACTGCAATTGGCCGTGAATTTAAAGAAGAAGCCCATCAAAAGAAGAATAAAGTCTCCAATCGGCACGTCAAATTATTACAGTTATTCGTTACGCATAATGATCGGCATATAAATCGAACAATCGAACGTGCCTTCACGGAAATTTATATCGCATCGACTTAGCAGCCTTACGACCCGCCATGACAAGAATATTGTTTCTGATCAGCAAATCGGTTTAGTAGGTTACCAAGTTGTCTGTGATCTACCAAATTTGACTGGTGGTTTGAGGAGGGACATTTAATTTGTTGAAGTCATTATCTGAGATCTCATCTTGACTGGATATTTTAACATGTCCTCGACTGGATATTTTAACATTTTCTTGTCTTTTTAGCAGGGCACAACATCACAAGATTGTAACAATAAGATCTATATCAAATTATAAAAGTTATTTGATAGACATATAGTGTTTTAGCAACGCACAACATCACAAGATTGTAATAATAAGATCTATATCAAATTATAAAAGTTATTTGATAGACATATAGTGTTTTTTTCCTAGAATATATTTAATATCAAATTCACTTGAAATTAAATAGGAAAATAGGAATTTATTGAAAGTGTAATTTATATCAAATTTACTTGAAATTACATTGGAAAATAAGAATTTATTGAAAGTGTATATATATATTTTTTAGTGGAAAAACTATCATAATTTAGTTGTAAGAGTAGTAAAGACAACTATTAAGGGGTAATCTTTAAGTGAGATTTTTTGGAGTTTCCAACTGATTTCTAACTAGATTCCCGTTAAATTTATGATTTCAATAAATCCTTGCTGCATTGTAGGAAATAAGGGGGGAAACTTTTCAAAACGTTATTATTAGTTATTCACAACTAATACTAGTTATTGACAAATATAACGTGACTAATCACTCTTATTTAAGAAAAATCATGCCACCTGAAATGACCTTTAAGATATATGTTTGAATGATATGATTTCAATGTTTAAAAAAGAAATCATCATTTATTAGATAGTGGGAAACCTATCATAACTTAGTTGGTTTGTGGGCACAATTATCACTTGCTAATATCCACCAATGCAAGCTTATTCATCACTCTTACTCAAGAAAAACCATGCCACATGGAATAACCTGTTAGTGGCCCCGATCTTAAACCATTACCATATTACTTTATATTTAGAACACACAAACCCTTAATTAAAAAAATAATTTTAAAACTACTCCATACAATTTCAAAAATTTTTATAAAAACATTATTTATTATTTAAAATTTAATTTAAAAAATAAGAAGTGAAATTTCATTAATAACTCTCGAAAAAATACTGGAATATAAAACAATTAAAGTGGGCAGAGAGACATATGAAGTGGACAATCCTGATAGGAATTTATCCATTGTTACTTCTGAATTAAGTTTCGAACCTGGTTCTGTCCGTTTGATTGTACGATATTCCTACTGCCGAATCTCCACGCCACACCCTAAGGTGTTTCCGGTGCTTCGCAGATACACGAGAAGTGTGTCGAGCGCGCAATTTTAAGTGCTAATGAATGAGGTTCGGAAGAGGCTGGCATCTTTGACGATATTTAAATTTTAGGAATAAAAATTAAGAGAATAATATCTATAATAATAAAGTTGGAAAACTTAATTTATTATTATAATTTAATTGTTATTCTATTAATATAAATATTATAATATATTAATTTTTTAAAATTTAATAAAAAAAAGAGTTGAAAGAAGATTTTTCAATATTTTAATTTAATATTTTGATCGAATTAAAAGTGTGGTTAAAAAATGATTTCTTTTTGTTATTCTTATATGTTGTTTAATATAATTAAATTATTAACATTTTTCGTATTAATCTGTGAGAATAAAGTTCTCATCATTTATATATCTGGTAAAATAAAATTCAGGTATAACAGGATTCTATTCTTCCTCCTTAATCATATATAATGAATAATAATAAATAATCATAATAGAATAGTTTTATATATTTATATATATATATATATATATTATAAAGAATAATAATAATGAGATGAATATTTTCATATATTAATCTATTTTTATATATGAATAATAATAAATGAGATCAGCATTTCATATATTATTTTTTAATTAAAAATGTATTTTTATTAAACACTATGTTAGAAAGTTTATTTTGCTTTTTTGTGTTGTTTATCTTATTAGAATAAGTATCACACTTTTTGAATATTTTTTTATTTTAAATACTAATGAATGAGGTTAATAAGATAGGACATCCTGAATATTTATGTTGTTTTAGTTAAATTAAAAAAAAATGCTTTATAGATGAGAGAGATTTTAAAGAGATTGATTATTTTTGTTAGTTTATCTTATAGTATTATGATGTACTAGAGATTTCTTTCTGTGGTTTTTTTTTTTTTAATGCTAATGAATGAGGTTAAGAAGATATGGACATTTGAATAATATTTTATTTGGTGTTTTAGTTAAATTAAAAAAATTGTTTGATTAATGATAAAGATTTTAAAGAGGTTGATGATTGTTGTTAGCTTATCTTATAGTATTATGATCTACTTCAAATTTCTTTTTGTGATTAAGACATCTTTTAATTAATTATTTTTCCCTATTAAAAAAATATTAGTATTACAAAATATTTTTAAAATATATAAAATTTAGAATTATTTAAGATAATAACAAGTATTTATAAAGGAGTATTTTTAAAAAATATTAAAATAGATTTATAAAATATTTAAGTAAAGGAAAAACAAAAGAAAAAAATATAGTTTTTTATAAATTTTGAATTTAATATATAAAAAAAGAGACTACTCTATTTATTATTTTTAATTATAAATTTACTTTTGTTTAATTTCTATAATTTATAATTTACTATTTTATACAATTTAAATGATTAATTAATCTTTGTATATCTACTAAAAAAAAATCTAGTTCATGATTATGAGTACTTTGATCATTTAATGTTTTTATTAAAGAACTATTTACAAGAATGAATTTTGATTAATAAAATACATCTATTAGAGAATTTTGTCATACATTAACAAAATTTAATTCTAATCCATTCAATTGAAAAATTAATTAATAAAATAAATTGATATAAAAAAGAAATAAAATTCTGTTATTCATATAATCTCAATTTTTTATTTGTATTTGTGTTTTGTTTATGAATAGCTAAAGCAATTTAATTGCTTAAAGATTTAAAGGTTTTGAGAATGATGAACTATGACAGCAACACATTCGTGCACATTCCTCACACTTATCATTATATCCATTGAAGCGATTAATGTGAATTGTGAGGAATTTAAAATCAAACTCTTGGAAGAATTATTGATAGTATTTGGAGAAGGGGATATTATTAAAGGTTTTTGGATTCTCTTTTCAATAGTTTGGTAAATTAGGAGTAAGAAATAAAAATTGTAAATTTTCTGATTTTGACATTTCATCGGTGTAATGTAATGTAATTGTGTTTACATGTCATTACATGAACCTTGAGAGATTTGATTTTTCTATCTACAGTGGATGCTTTGATGGGTGCGTAGGGGACATATGATGTTTGGAGTTGAGTATGTAAGAGTGCTTTATTAGGCATTTTATCTTTTTGATAGACAAAATAATGATGAATTAGCTAGATTTGAAGTGGGATATATTTTATTGGGTTTCCCCCTCTCCTCTTCCAATTTCCGCTTCCCATTTGTGGAGTAAGAACTAGATTAGTGAATGTAATACATCAAATATTATTGAGGCCTAGGAGTTAGTGAGGAGGCTTAATATGGTCATCACTTCTTGTACACAACTTAAATATGATCTCTTCTTTGTGAGAAGGATACACACCTAGTGCTCTTCACTTGTTACAAGGATTAAAACTTAGTGCTTATTGAAATTCTTGAATACAAAGTGTTTGATGAAATGCTTGACATCGAGAAAACTACTAGGGTGGTCTTTATCCAAGAGGGTTTTAATAATAGAGGTGTTAATGATCTCGTGGAGGCCTTTAAATTAGTTGTTAGGTCATATGAAAGTAAGACTATCCTATTATAGATACAATTGTTAGAATATGTTGCATCCATTCAGCTAAAACTACAAAAAAGAGGGGGTCTCAATGGCCTGAAAACACCTTTTATATGCTGGTAGGTAGTGGTAAGATCATTTTTTCTTTCACATTATGAAATTGGTAAGGATTTGATGTTATTATTGGTTCTCATCTTCATGGATATATGAAAACTCATTAGGGTACCATCTTAACCATTTTTTATTTTTATAATTGAATACAACAATGTAACCAAATCTAAAATCATCATAGTATATATAAATAAATCCACCAAGAATACAATATAAGAGAGCATGCCATGAATCCATAAATCATACACAATTACACCATGAAATCATGATAATCATCAATGTGTAAATAAATCATACAAGAAAAATACTTGTAACTCTAAGCTAATTAGATTTCAAGAGCTAATCCAATGGTGCTCCAACTCCCACTAACCAATCTTCTACCAATGGTTGGGGGATGTTGGGGGTTGAGGGATCACACCACAAGGATTCACCGGGGCAACAATACTATACTATGTGCATTCATATTGGGGGATATATAATGATGAAAAAATGACATAATATATTGAGCATATAATAGGGCGTAAATGGTTTTTATATTGAAACGTATAAAAAATGAAGCTCAAAATTATTGAAAAAATTTAAAGGGGTATAAAAAATGTTAATGGAAAAATAGGTACCTAAAATATCTAGTGAAAGTAAGGGTTTTTTTAATTAGGAAGGAGTATTGGGTTCATATTGGTAGGGGGTTAAATAATTTGTTTTTTAGATGTATTTTCTAATATGTAGTCAAATTAAGCGTATTGTTTAGTATGCCACAAACTCATATGATATTTTAGAGGTTCATTGAGTGAATCCCCCATGGATCGCACTAACGGTCAATTTCCTTGCAACCCATGCAAATACCTTCACAATTGTTACCCCTTGAGTAGGGATCTTAGCTTAATGAGGTAAGGGAGGTAAGGGCATATAATAAATATCTATAAATAACTTATTCCCATAATAATTTGTTATGGGTGTAGGGATCTTGCTACCATTCAAGCATTGCATGCATACTCATGGTTGGTTATGTAACATACTTAGTAGTGGCACCCTCAAAAAATAACCTACACAATTTCCAAGAAATATTACATATTAGATTATTAGCTAATTAGTTTTAGTGTGGTGAAGAGGATCCTCAACTTGTAGCACTCCCAACCCCATGAGGTTATAGTGTGTAGGGATATTACTATTACACCCAACCCCTAGTGATTGAACCACACTTTAAAATGCCATCTTGTAATGGGCCCAAAAGAATGACACAAGGAGATAGGAATAATATGAGCATAAGTAATCATAGTTGGTTAAGTATACTCCTAACCCTTATTCCACAAAAACTAGATTATAATAACTAATAATATGCTCTACTGAGTATAAAATTTCAAATCACACTTTCTAACATAACAATGAGACATTCCCATAACATTTTGTCGAGAGTCATACAACCCCTTATGTAAGGCAAGAAACTCCTTATATATTCTTTCCCAATGTAACATCTTCTCAAGTTTTGGCTCTTATCCTTTCCCCTTCTCATGCAAGGGTGAAATTGGACCTACAAGTGAATTTACACATGTCAAGAATGTGATACAAGAAAGTTAGAACACTTTCACTTTTTCCTTTTTACTTGAGTGAAATTTGAGTTTAGTTTTATAATGTTTTTACTTTTCCCAATGTTTCCTAAGCTCTAGTGGTAAGTGCCAGTATTGGAGCAAGAATGTTGCAACTCCTGGGCTACCAACTTTACTTTTATCAACCCGGTAGTTTGTAACAAACTTGGAAGCGTCGGCGTTATATGCACAAGTACTAGTTCTCACTACAGGTTGTCACTTGGTCAGCCGACGCGAGATCACTAGGAGCTCAAGCCAACTTCTATAGATTTCAGAAGAAGATCTATGTGTGATGAAAGGAAAGAAATATTACTCTACAGATTCTATTCTGACTGTAGAAAGGAGAAAGACTGGAATGTAAAGCAAAACCTAGCAAACCCTAATTAACAAGCTAATTCTACTTTTGCCAAAAACACTATGAAAACCATGAAAGAAATGTCATTTCCTACTCAAGGAAGTAAAAAACATCTAACCATGCTATTTCTAGAAGTAAATAAGCAAAAAACATATTTTTGGATTTTTATGTGTTTTTATGTGAATTTATCTTGCATCTAATTTATTGTGTGTGAGTGTGGCATTGAACAGGTGGTGTTAGAGGGCGGTTTTGGAGCTTGGGAGGATGTAGGATGGTGTGGATGGGTCCTAGGAGGTCTTAGGTGGGCTTCTAGAGGCGTTTCCCACACTCGGCCTTCAAAAGAAAGCCTACAAGAAAAACTACAGGAGGGCACAGGAAAATTACAGGAGGAAAATAGGGAAACTACAGGATGCCTACAGGAGGAGGCTCAGAGAAATTTTCGTTATTTTGAGGGTGTGAGAGTGGGTCGAAAAGGTGGATGAAGGTTGAAATGAGGTGTTAGGGTGCCTAAGGTCTACCATGAATCACTAGGAGAGAAAAAGATGATTGGGTTTTCTCAAGGAGAGAGGAAGAAGTTCTATGAAAAATGATGGAAACTAGGGTAGAATTGAGGTGAGGTTTGGGAGACCTATAGGGCATGGATCAGATGGAGGGTGTGATTGCTGGTAAGCTGGCCTACTTCTGGAAGACATCTAGTGCATAGAAACTAACAGTCAACCAAGAAAATCAAGCAACCAATGAAATGAGTGCATCCTAGGAGAAACAGAGTTTTGTATTAAAATGGCCTAAACTATGATGTATAGAAGGAAATGCTAGGAAATGCTGTAAGAAAGGAAAGCATGCAAAAAGAATATTGCGAATCAGGAATTGAACATGATAAAGATGATCTAAAGCAATGCAAAATTGGACTATCAACCTACTAGAGAGCTACAAACACTAGAAGTCCTAGGAATCATGAAAATCTATGTTTTTGGGGCAGCAAGAGAGTCTTTGCCTCAAATCATGGTCCCGGAGGGAGGAAGAGAGGCCAAGGCACTGTTGCTAGCCTTTTGAATCTTCTTTGATCACTGCTTAACTTGCTACATAAAACAAAAATGGAAGCAAGCTCCTAAATCATCAAAAGCAACCTATTCTTAACCATAAGAGAAATACATCTAATAACAAACTAATCT
>APFE030748742.1:0-37360 GCA_000404065.3 Pinus taeda
ATTCCTTGCTGCAGAATTCTCCACCATTATCTGTCCTCAACACCTTTATCTTCTTCTCTGTCTGATTTTCCACCAGAGCCTTAAATTCTTTAAACCTGTCAGAGGCTTTAGATTTCTTCTTAAGGAAATATATCCATGTATTCCTTGAGAAGTCATATATAAATGATACATAGTACACAGACTTACCTAGTGATGGAACTTTCATAGGTCCAAACACATCACTGTGCACAAGCTCTAATATTTGTTTCGTCCTCTTTCCACCAGAGGGGAAAATCACCCGATTCTGCTTCCCATATACAAAATTTTCACAGAAATCAAAATCCAGAGAGCTATTACTCATACCTTCTACCATACCTTTACCATGAAGTATTCGAAGGCCCTTCTCTCCAATATGTCCAAGCCTTTGATGCCATAGCATGGTCTTCTCCCCAGAGACCACTAGATTTTCTGCTCCATTTTCAGGAACCATAGAACTATTGCACCCGTCAACAACAATGCTACCTTGCAGCTTGTACAGAGTTCCAATCCGAACTCCCCGCATCAATACCAGTGCTCCTCGAACCATCTTGCAGGTATCCTTCTCGAACACGGTCTTTACACCTGCATCATCCAACTTGCTTACAGAAATCAGATTTCTGGCCAACGCAGGAATATGCAGAACACCCGGAAGGGTTCTAACCCTTCCACCTTGCAACTTCAACTTTACTTTTCCGGGACCAATGATTCTAGCCTTCCTATCATCTCCTAAGAAGACATCACCACCATCGTATTTCTCATACTCGCAGAACCACTCTCTATGGGGAGTGAAGTGAAAGGATGCACCTGAGTCAATCAACCATCCTCATGATCTACATGTGTACTTGAAGAAGCCAAGTACACACCCCCATTCATTTGAGGTGGTTTTTTCCTCTGCAGAAGGAGCATCATCAGATCCCTTTCCTTTATCAGGAGCTTTAGATTTACACTCCCTTCTGAAGTGCCCTTCCTTTCCGCATTTCTAGCACACCACTTTTATAGGTTTTCCTGGAGATTTAGATCTCCCTCTAGATTTAGATCTCCCACTCGATGACTTATTTTTGTTTCTGTTCTGGGACCGTCCTCGTACAGACAAGGCATCACCATTCTGGTTGTCCATATTTTTCCGTCTCATCTCCTCCGTCAACAAGGCTAAGACTATTTCATCAAACTGCAAAGCAGTTGCATTGCTACCTATTGCAATAACCAGACTATCCCACGAATCTGGTAGAGAACACAACAAACTGATGCACTTATCTTCATCTGAAATTTTAATATCAACAGATGAGAACTGACTTACCACAGTATTAAATGCATTCAGATGCTCTGTCACCGAGTCTCCATATTTCATCCTTAGGTTATACAGCTTTTTCCGCAAGAAAAGTTTATTCACCAGAGACTTAGATTGGTACAAAGTCCCTAACTTGTCCCACAAAGCCTTCGCCGTAGCTTCCCCTGCTACATTCAACAATACTGAATCTGAGACACACAATCTTATTGTGCTCTTTGCCTTCCGATCCAACTTCTTCCATTCTTCATCGGTCACTCTCGTTGGTTTAGTAACCGGATCTACCGCGATCCGCTGATCTTTATCTACCAACAGATCCTCCATCTTGAGTTTCCACAACTCAAAACTCTGACCATTGAACTTCTCAATCTCTACCTTTCCGCTGCTCGTCATCTTCTTTCACCACCAGAATCGATCTCGCAGATCTCCCACTGAACAGGGTCTACCAAAGGCCCGAGCGAAACCCCTCAGCAGCAAAGGCGTCCCCTTGAAGCCAAAACAGCTCTGATACCAAATGTAGGTTTTAACCCCGTACATAAATTACTTGCATACGAATTCTAAATCACAGGAAAAAATAAAAATGCGAGAGCACAACACATAAAACACATATACATAGAGATTTCCCACTAGATCTCAAAACCGAGATTACCAGCTTGATTTTTCATTATATTCCTTTCAATGTTACAATACATATTTATACATCCCGAAGCATCCAATACCATGGACCGAAAACCATAGTAGCCAAAACCAACCGAAAATATCGCGTCCAAGAAACATGTGCAAAAATCATGCACAAAACCATAGGTGGGTCTGCCCAACCTATCATAGGGTCTAAAACCAAAATTTTCCGAGGCGTTGCCCCGGACCCCATAAAGTGGGGTTACGGGTACCCCTCAAACCCCCTGTTAACTATGTGGAAAGAATATAACACAACCCAACAGTCATGCATTGGCCATGGAGTCATCTTGGTGTTTAGCTTGTATTGAGGATAGTCTCAAGAGATGGTTCAACCATGTGTTGGCTTATTGGTGTCAATGTATCCATGCAATATCTTGTTATTCTTATGGATCATTGGTTGAGTCATATGAGTGATGTTCATGCATGAGAGAGGAGTCATGTTTCAGCCATATATTGGTTGTTTGGAGGCATTGTACAACCATGATAGATCATTCATATTGCCATGTATTAGGCCTATAAATACATATACCTTCATTGTATATCATTTGGCTATGAGGTGTATGGAGTCTTTGGTATGAAGAGTGGCCTCTTGCTTGCTTCAAGGAGGAGTATGTTCAGCTTGGAGAAGGCATGGAGTTGGTCCTGTCATCATTGTTACACCCATGTATTATCAAAAAGTCGTGTATCTTATTGCATATCATTTTGTCATGATGTTTTAGTTGAGTCTTTTATCAGGATGTTGGTTGATGTAGCCACTTGCATGAGGCAAGGATGTAGAGGCAACAAAGAATGTTTATGAACAACATATTGGATGAGTATATGAGGCAACCTCTCACAAGGAGTATGCTAAAGTTCGCATTGTACATTGTCATTGCTATATATTGTGTTTCCCTTGCTATGTACTGCCCCTTACCATTGATGTTAGAGGAGGAGAGAGAACTCAACTTCAGAATTCAGTTTGAGGAGGGAAGATCAAGTTCAGGTTGGCATCAATGTCAAAGGGGGAACTTGTTGGCATTGTAGTGTTGCCATTGATGTCAACCAATGTTCAACCTTGTAATGATGATTTATATGCCTTGTATTGGTCCAATGTATGATTTCCCATGAGTGTTACAATGTCTTAAGAGTGTATGTTAATGTCCCGATGTGGAGTTGCAAGTTTGGTGGTAGGAGAATAAAAACTTAAAGAGTTAAGGCATCCTCTCTGCGAAGCAGTTGTGAACATAGTGAATATGTTGCTATCCTCAATGGCATTCCCATACTATCCCAATGAGGATCCTCTTTGGGATCATGTATTGTCCTCGCGATGATAGCTTTACAGGGGAAGTTCTAATTTATGCTCGCACATAATTTCCCATGAGCATTTCCCAAGGTATTTTCCCGATGTTTTTGATGGTTTAGAGTCGACTTGAGTTGCTCCACATTCTAGAAGGTGATCAAGTCAAAGACAATGAGGATTAGTGTTTCTTATTGATTATACATTTCTTCATTGATAAAATTTCGAAGTGTCAAGAAAAAATGGTTAGAGTCTAAGAGTGTAAGTTACAAATATGCAAACATATATTGCAAATTAGATATCATATTTGGAACATATGTTAGAGGATGATGGAGTTCTAGTGCATTTATATGTCTAACATGCTTGTGTTGCAGATTGTATTGATGCCAATTGCTGTTGATACATATATCAGATTATTGCTATAGTTGCTGTAGTAGAGATTAGACCAGTGTTCAAAGTGCTAATGTTTTGTGTTGCAAGGGTTACTTTGGAGAGATTATTGTTGTAGCTTCATTGGTTTTGCATGGTTGTTAAGTATTTTAGTGATGGGTGAGTGTGATGTTCAAATTGTTATTGTATGCTACTACAGGGTTTGAATTTGATAAGCATATTATTGATTGTGTGGGCTGATGTATCGATTAAGTTTCTATTGCATAGATTATGTTGGAGGACATGTATTCCGTGTTTGATGAATGATCATATTGTTATTGTGAATCTAGTATGAAAATGGACGAAATGAGCCTCACAAGTTTTTGTATGCAGAGATCGTGGATCCAATGTGAAATATTATGAAACATGGTCTAGAAGAGAGTTTGAAGGTTAGGGCCTTGAGTGAGCAAGTGGTGGCTTACATATTCAAGGTGTAGTGGCATCCTTCAGGTAGTGGCATGCGAACTTGGGAGTGGTGGTTGGATAGTCTAATGGTGGTTGGCTGTGCGAGACTTATACGGAGTGGTGGCTTGCAAAGTTTATAGACTTGCATGATTGGCAAGTTGTGGCTTGCACACTAGTGGTTGTATGTGACTATATAAAAGAAAAAATTCATAATAATAGAAGAAAAGCAAAGCAAAACATTCGACAATGGTTTTCTCCCTTTGGGTTTCCATGTTACATCTAGTGTCTCTTACGTGTGATGTGCTTTGATGTGTTGCTACTCATGATTACTTGTTCACATGTTTATAAGTTTATATGATCTACTAATGTGTGGAGAATAGATAACATTGTGATGCGTTGCTAATAAGTGAATGAATCAGGGTTTATGATAAGAAAAGACAAAATTTGGTAAAATTGTTTAAGATTTCCAATAAAAATTGATTATAGGTAAGAAAAATAATACTCTTTTGTCAACCATCCAATCTATATGCATCTTAATATTATAAGTGAGAAAACTAATACTCATCTTAATGAAGAAAATAATTTTTTTATTTTGATTTTCCAATTTATATTTATTTTAAATATATATAATATATAACAAAAATAAAATAACACAGAAATAAATTTATTTTAATTTTACATTTATCATATTAAAAAAAGAAAAAAGAAAAAAGAAAGAAGCATGAACTTTTTTCTTCACAATTTTACACTAGAAAAGAAGTTACATTTCCATAGCGAACTTTCCTGGCACACGATATCAACATGCCCATTACTGTATCGAGATTTTCATGAGCTAATGAGGTTATTTTTAGCACCACACCTTCATGAGACCGTGGGGTGATTAGAAGCATAAGGGTTTAAAAGATGTGACCCCAACGATTTGGGACTCAAGACGATTTAGGGTTTGAACAGCTAGGGTTTTACATGGAAAAGAGGAGAGAACTATATATATATGAGAGGGGTTTCAATCATTTGGGCGTATGGAAATTCGTTGGATTGTACTACTGTGCAATTTTTTGATCGTGGTTATGGTGAATTAGTGGTTTGTTTGGGTTAAGAGTGTATTTTGTACAGTCACTTTGATGGGTTTTCTATTCCATAGTAGCCTCATCTCTGCGATTGACACTAAACTCTTTAAATGTATCTAAAATGGGGAATTAATTCTCTTGCATCGCACATCATGGAAATATTCAACAACATCATTTAGCAAGGATTTCCAAGAGTCTGGACAACTAGCCTAGCAATACTCATTTTTAAAGTGGAGACATTAATAATCCATCCAACTATAGAACAATTATGATCAATACTTTGTTTGCAAAACTTTTCGGCAGCATGGTAGAAGACAAAATTAATAAGTGGGCAGATGTAAAAGAAAAGAGCGCAAAAGGACAAGCAGGTTTTAGGCCAAAACATTCTACAGTGGATCATGGTATCACATTGAGACACATTGTTAAAAAGGTTTGGGAGGACAAAGAAGAAGTATTTTGCTTCTTTGTTGACTTCATAAAAGCATTTGACACAGTCCCTAGGGATAAGTTGTGGCGTAGAATGGAAGAACTTGAAATTCTTGTGTATTATAGAGTTGTTGTCCATAGACTTTATGAAGAAGTGATAGTCAAAATTAGAACCTCAGCAGGTATATCAGAAAGCTTTAGAAATGACATTGGAGTCAAATAAGGTTGGCCTCTATCGCCTACTCTTTTTGGTATATATATTGATAAATTAGAAGAGTGGCCAACTCTGCTAGGTGGAGATGGTGTTCGGTTGGGAGAGTTTATGATAAACCTTCTTTTATATACTGATGATATTATATTGATTTCTAAATTTTCTCATGGATTGCAAATGCACTTATATGCTTTGGAGCATTTTTGTAGAGCAGTGGGGATGTAAGTCAATACTAGCAAGACCAAAATAATGATTTTCTCTATTAAAAGAAAGTAGACCCAATATAATTTCTTATTTGAAGACAACATTCTTGAAGAAGTAAATGAGTACAAGTACCTTGGGATTGATTTCAACAACAAACTCAATTGGGAGGACTGCAGAAAGAAGAGAATTTTAGGAGGGTGGAAAGCATGATATGCTTTTCAATACAAATGTAGAGAGGCAGAGTTATGGGATTGGAAAACGATTAAAGTGTTTTTTGGACTCCTAGTTTGCCTAGTGAAGCTATATGGGTGTGAATTGTGGGCTAGCAACACTCCGTCTCAAAATGGAAACAAATTGAGAAAATCCAAAAACACTTGATCATGAGCAAGTTTAAAAATAAATAGTTCAGTACCCCTTATGAGATAATGTTGATGAAACATGAACAACTCCCATTGAAGTAATTGTTATGGTGCGGCTCATAAGATATCTAAAAAGAATTGAGCAAATGAGAGTAGGTGGATGGCCTAATGTTATCTTCAATGAAGGCATGAGTGAAAGAAAGAAAACATGGATGAAACAAAACTACACATGGATGCAAAAATGGAATATCTACCTCAATTCCTGTCCCACAAATAGCAATGAGCTAAAGGATTTTGTTATGCAGAAGTTTCGTAAAAAGGTATGGGGGAAAATGTTGGGTAGAAAGAAGAAATATTACATTGAGGAATTCAACCCTATGTGTGATCTACAACAAAAAGAGTTCATTGAAGCTAACATTTCATGGAGGGAAAAGGTTCTCATTGCTCAATTAAGTACCAACTCACATCAACTTCAGTGTGAAACAGGACAATGGAAAAGGCCTAAAGAAGCTTGGGAAGAACGAGTGTGTGCATTTTGCACGTCTGGGGCTGTGGAATCGGAAAAACATTTAATTTGGAATGTGATGTATTCAAAGACAACAGAGAAAATTATGAGAACATGTTAGCATCAGTTTATTGGCATTGTCTTTTCGGTGAGGGGATTGTTGGAAGGTTGGACCACCTCATCATCAATTTGAATCAGAAAATGATTGAATTGCAAAAAGCGAAAAACAGGGAACTAATAGTCTCATAGACTATTTTTAGTCTCGTGCACCTTAAAATATCATTTCATTTCATTTTTCATAAGTGTATGGTGGGCTCTGGGTAATTCCAGTGATCTTAAAATTTCGACAAATTTCTCTTTTTCTTTATTGAGAGACTGGGTATGTTGGCTTCTAGAAACGTAACAATTCAATTTGATTCAAACCCAATCTTGGGCACAAGAATCTTGGTTAGTTTTTGCAAAGCACTGTATATTTGCTTCATCAGAACCTCATAGATGAGTGATGCCTTCGTGAATGCTATCCAGTTGAGGACCCTCGAAAAGGCATGTATTAACAGGCTAAGCCAAGAACAATGTCGTGTGCAGTATTGATAAATGCTGATGGTGGAAATCCGATAGTAAGATAAACCTTCTCTATTTTCTTGTTCAACAATGGTAAACATGAAATAATTACTTGGGCAACGATAAATAAATCTTGCCCCTTTGTTAATTTTTTAGTTCCATAATAGAATTATAAAATATATGCCTAAAATGAGCGCGAATTTTACTTTTAAAATATATGCCCAAAATGAGCGTAAATTTTACTTTTAATTTGTGTGATGTGACGTTTCATTTGGATTATGCCATAGGTATAGTATATTTTGGAATTGGGTTGGAGGAATTTCACTTTTTTATAAATGAAAAATTGTTTGCATGGTTTAGATTTAATATATCAATATCTTTTTTACCTAAGTCAAAATAAGATGGATATTTTTTATAAAGGAAAAATTGTTTGCGTTGTCTATTTTATATACTTAGAATATTTTTTATCTAAGTAACAATAAGTCACAATAGGATGGATTAATTGAGAATTTGATAAATGAGAAGTGACATTTTTCATTTTCAAATACAAGAATAACAAATTAAATTACTTTGTTATTACTTTTGCCACTTTTTAAAAAGTTACTTGCACTCTACCGACTTTTCTATTTAATCATTGCAAGATCGCAAGTTGGAGGAATTCCCTATTGCAATGTTTCCTTTTGTTTTTAAATGATTATCGGGTGGTCATCTTCATTCTCTCCTTCAATCTCATAGCAATCTCTAGCTATCCCATTGAAAACTTTGAGCATCATAGGATATCTAAGGTACTCAAAAATTTGTTAACACAATTTATTAATGCAATTTGTTTTTATTTTCACAGAATTGGTCATAATGCTTCTTCTTCTTCTTTTTCTTTAGAAGGAAAAACGTTGGTTTGTATTAAATATGCGAGTACAAATGTCATCAATTTTCCTTATACCTCATGTATTCCCAAAAACTCTAGGGATCTGTGGTTCAGGCATATTTTTCAGATATTGCATATATTGCACAACATTCGATTTGGAGTGTAAATGCATAAAACAAAATCCAAAAGCATAAATAAGTTGTTCCAACAGAGGAGAAGTCCCATATAAACCAAAACCAAAAATGATGTAGCAATTCCACAATATATACACATAAAATACTAGTCCATCAGAAATAAGAGTCCAATTCAACTCCATGGGAGAATGATGGTGTCCTTAGTAATGATGGTGTTGTGTTCTAGAAGATGAAAATGTATCATACTAGAAGAAACAATGAATCCCTTCTTAGACATATCGTCTGCCATGGTGTTTCTTTCTACGTGGATATGTTGGAAAGAAATGATCTATCTCCATTTCCCATCAAGTGAGGATGGGAAATGGAGATAGATCCATTCATACCATCGACGAGAGCTTGTGAATAACCAAAAATATGGATAATATGCATTTCTAATTATTTTGAAAACCACAATAGTCCCCATAAAGATATGATTTCAGCAAGCATGTTGGTTCCGTTGCCACTAGACCAGTATAACATGTATCTTTGTTCATTGTTCATATGCAACCATGCACCACAACCACATGCTTTAGCTTGTGCTTCTCTGTCGAAATATCCTGTAGGGAAAGTGATGTGTTGATAACTCAAGTCCTTTACCTTTGTTTCTCCTCCCGTGACTCCATCTAATTGATAATATTTGAGACAATTATGCCAATGCTAAGTGTCATGTCATCAAAGATAATGGCATTTATAGCCTTCCATAGTTCCCAAAATACAAACAATGGAATTGCTTGCTGACTTATATATCTACTTGTCTAAAGAAAACATTGTTCCATTAAGATATGGTTCGGTAGAGGGAAAGAAAAAAAGATTTGAGATTGAATCCCATACCTAGGTTGCTATCAGGCACTCCAATAGAAAATGTTGATTTGTTTCTATAGAGGTCATGCAGAGGGCACATCGTCTTGGTCCATTCATACCTCTCTTCTTTAGATTTTCCCAAGTCAACGATTTGTCTTTCCAAACCAGTAAGTATATATGACAATCTTGCTAGGTACCTGTAACTTCTAGAACTTCTTGAACCAACATTTTTGTTGTAGATTTAATTTGTTGCATAAGATGCATTGGTATGTGTCCAACATCACTTTCAAACCCTTGTGAAGTAGGCCATCCCACCCAATGTGATCTCCACCTTCTGATTTGCATATGCCTGATCTATTTAATGTAGTGGTATTTCATTCCCAGGCATTTGTAGGAGGGCCAGTCAATCCAATATCAACTACTTTTTTCCAAATAGGAAATCTGCCGGTCCACATTCTTATGCCCTATGCCAAATAAAAAACTCCCCATGGTATGTAATCAGAACATGACATCTTTAGATAAGTCCATATCACGTCAACACCCATAATCCTTCCTCTTCCAATGATGATGCTATTTCTTGAGCCAAATGATCAGCATATGCGCTTAAAGAACCAATATTTGTTTTCGTTAAAATTGATCCCTATGAGTGAGCCAATGTTTTTTCCAATGGGTACATCTCTTATGCAATCCTCTGCCTTCAAGACTCCCAGATATTTTATCTGAATGATATCGCTCCATAGACTTCTTGCTGGAGAGCGCACGCCATAAAGACTTAATCAAAAGTGCCCACCCAATATTTTTTATGTTTAGGATCCTCCAGCCTCCATATTGCTTTGGAATCGTGATCTTCTCCCACCTAGTCAGATGATATTTGTGATGTTCTCTGGAGCCAACCCATATTAAACTTTCCATAATGTTGCGAATTTTGTTATTGATAGTATCAAGGAGACAATATAAATGTGCCCAATAAATTGCTAGCTGTTGCAATATAGACTGTGCTAGTGTGACCCTTCCACCCAAAGAGAGACAACAATGTGCCCATCTAAAGAATTTGTTGCGAAATTTGTCCACTATCCACAACAAATGATTATTTATGTAATTATTTGGTTTAGTATTGAAACCAGATATGTCAATCCATCACATATAGGTTGTGTGGTGAGACCAAAAATAATGGCAATGTATTTGATCTCCTCACGGTTCCCACTGCATATAAGAGAATGGACTTTCCCTCATTTATCATAAGGCCTAAAGCCACACCAAATTTGCATAAAATGTGGTGAAGTGCAGTCCATTGTGTTCTAGATAACATCCCAAAAGGCAGAATATTGTCTACGAAGAAACTATGTGATACTTCAATACTTCTACCCAAAATTAAACCTCTGAAAAGGTTCTTAGTTCTGGCAGCTTTGATCTTGTGGCTAAGTCCATCCATAACAAGTATAAATAGGAGGGGTGAAAGTGAACATCCCTGGCATAAACCCCTCCTAGCTCCAAAAAATTTAGAGGGATAACAATTTATGATAACCACATATTGTACGGTGGTCACACAAGCAATGATCCATTCTATGTTAGACATTTCCAGTCCAATCCTAGAAAGAATGATACGTAGAAAGGCCCAATCTACGTAGTTATATGCTTTTTGTAGGTCCACTTTAATAAAAATCGCCTTCAATCTCTTCGTGTGGATAGAGTGGAGACATTCCTGTGCCATCACAACTGCATCATGGATCAATCTGTTATCGACAAAGCCATATTGTTCCTTGGAGATGTGTGTAGAGAGGGTCGACTTAAGTCGTTCCTCAATAATCTTTGAAATTAGTTTGTATGTGATTGATTATACACAAAGAGATGGGCCTATAGTCTTTAAAAGTGTCCAACTTAGATTTATTTGGAATGAGGGAAATGGAAGTGGAGTTGTTAGTGCCAGGGATGTAGCCCTGAATCTGGGAGGCTTCAGTCATATGTAATAATTCCATACCCACCAGATCAAAAAAATGTAGAAATAATTCTACAGTTTAGCCATCCGGCCTGGGACACTTGTCTTCAGAAAAATATTTGAGGACCCTGTGAATTTCATCTAAATCAATGGGCCTATATAAGAATTGATTTTGTCCCTAATCAAACATGGAAGGGTAGGAATTTGAACCCCAAATTTGGTCCTCAATTTGAGATCCCTCTCGTGCTCGATGGAAAGATTAAAAAAATAAGACAACTTCCCTATAAATTTCTGAAATATTGTGCACCAAGTCACCATTTGTGGCTCGAATGTGCTAGATGATGTTGATGTTCCTCCTATGATTTGCATATATGTGGAAAAATTTAGTATTTCTGTCCCTTCTTTAAGCCACAATGCCCTACTCTTCAAACACCATGTGACTTCCTGAGTATGTAAAATCTTCCTTTTCTTATCCTCTAGCTCCTTCATTTTACTTATGAGAGATGGGGAAGGGTTCCCTTTGTCCATATTCTTACCGAGTCTCAGAGATTTTGCCATGATATTATGTAATTCCCGGCACATAGATATTTTCTTGGTTTGCTCCCACATTCGAACCTTCGATTTCAGGGCCCCGAGTTTTTCATGAATGGAATGCATGAGGGAAGTATGAGATGTCAATTGCGTAGCAATGAAGTCATCATCCTTTAGCCAGATCTTATTGAATTTAAAAGGAATTCCCAATCTCACCTCCTCAGATTTCCATTGTAACATGATGGGCAGATGATTTGAGACATAAATCTTTAGAACCTTTGTATAGAGGAAACCAAATCTTTCTAAAAGATTTTCGTTGACCAGGAAACAATCTAGTATTTTTTCAATGTGATGTTCTCCAACCCTACCATTATGATATATGGGCAACATAGGGGAGGGCATAATATCCATCAGGTTGTTTTCACAAAAAATCTGTTGTAGTCTATCTGCCAGAGGGTCCTTTCTGCATTGTGATCCCCATCATTCTTCCATAGAGAGGGTAGCATTGAAATCTCGACAATTATAAGTGAACCTATCTTTAATAAATCATAACCATCCAACCGGTCCCAAAAAGTTGCTCTATCTCAGTTAGGGGCAAATAAATTAAGAAAATGGATACGATTTGCAAGACCACGAAAATGTCCTGTTAGGAAAATACTTGCAAAGCATTTGTAAGCTTACATAGATGCCCAATGTGGATTCCATAAAGCCGCCAGATAAACCCCGTGAGTCGACCGCCACCACGTGCCAGTGTGGGAGCATATTTATGAAATACTCAAGGATCTTGTGTGAGGTCGTCATGGTTTCTTTTAAATGAATTACACTAGGATGAACTGAGGAGAAGAGATTCCTGAGGGAAATAAATTTGTGCGAGTCCCCTTGTCCTACAATCTCCTTAGGACAAGATGCTTAGATAGTGGTATTATCTTGTCCGCTCTTGAGCCATCGTGGCCTCCGCTTGGAGCTTTCCCATCAGAGTTTTAATATACTAGCCTATTTCCACAGTCTTGTAATACATTGTCACCCTAGTCTGTGTTTCCCCTGTGTCAATAACCCAGTTCACATCCTCTTCGACTTTGCGGTCTGATGTCGCTCATCTCAATCTTCACACCTCACTTTCCCATTCTTCGATTTGTCATTCCCCTCTCGCGAAACAATTGTGTGGTAAGCAACAGTTGCCTCCCTTGCTACTGTCTCCGCCCGGGAGTGCTTACCAGAGCTCTCTGCTTGAGCACTCCCTCTGGATCTCCCGCACTGTCTTCTCCCTGTCTGCTTCCCCTTCACCATCCTTCTTGCAACGCCTTCACCCTCAATCTTAGCATATTCCCTCAACCCTTCCTTTCTAAAGATCCACTGTGCTACCATGTATACAACCTTGAGATATCCCCAAAGGCCAATTTAAAGCTGACTAGGTTTGTCGTTCCGACTCTCTAGACTTAATGATATTTTCCCTCAGCTTTTTCACCCACCCCAATCTACTCACAATTATTATTGAGTTTGAAAGAATTTATTAATTTAAAAGTTTATGCTTTTTTTTAATGTAGTCTAACCCTAATTATTAAATTTTTAAATTTAATAAATATTAAGTGAATGTTATATATAATATGTTAATTTATTAATTAATTTAAATTGTTGTATACAATAAGTGATGAATTGAAATATAATTTAATACATTAATATATTAATTAAATCATTAATACATAAATATTTGAATTAAATATTAATTTATTAATAATTTGTTGTGATATACTATAATTTTTAATGACCACGATTATATCTATATATAGAGAGAGAGAGAGAGAATTAACATACTAAATAAAATATATTTTGATAGTTTAAAATTTAATATTAATGACATTAATCTATTGAATTTTTATAAACATATTAATAACTTTAATAAATTATTTAATAAATATTAATTTACATAATAATTATAAATATATTGAAATATAATTATCAATTAATTTTATAGCACATTCATAATATTTTATGACATATTAACAATAGGTAATATAATATAATATATATTATTTCTTATATTAAAAATAAAATTAAAATCATACATTATATTAATAAATAATTATTATATTACTAAAATTAAAGAAAGTTAAACAAATCAATGATGTTACATTTTTTTTTTTCTCAGTAAAAGCTAATTCTATTAAGGAAAAATATGGTACAAAAAGACATACTGCCAAGAGAGCCAGAAAAAGGCATCCGAAAAGGATAACCTATCCACCTCGGCCCCTAGAAGAGAAAGAAGAGAAGAGAGCTGATCAAGAAGAAACAAGAGGAACAAAGAAGAAAGAGCAGAGCAGAAGATTCTACCCAGCATGGGTGGAATCATCTAATCGACATTTTTTCCCTTTCTTTTTACCAACTTTGACCCATTCAGGAGAGTCATGTTGGATTGGCAAGATTTGCAAGCTGGGTTGCGCAGACGGAGAAGTTTCCTTGTCTGAATCTGAAGGAGAGGATTCATGATTCCTTTTTTGTAAGATTGGCTGGATAGACAAGTCCACATGCTCAGCCGAGGGCGGATCCTGTGCCAGTTTTGCATCCATGTCTTCCGCAGTCTCCTCCTCATCATCCGTGCTGAAGTCAAAATCATCCATGGGGGGTGGGGTATGAGGCTTCCAACTCTTGGATTTCTGCTTAGGATTGGCTTTCTTCTTGTGGACCGGCTCCGCGGGACAGGAGCTTTGAAGGTGCCCTGTGTTGTGACAGTTTCGGCAGCGAAAGGCTGTGTTCTCGTAATCCAGGGCTTGAGTCCAATGAAAGTCTCCAATTTTGAGATTGATTTGGTCAGGGAGACCTTTACTCATATCTATTTCTGCACAAATTCTGGCAAAGGTATAGATGCCCTTTTCCCCTCTTGAGATATATGTGTCTAGGTAGCGGCCTAGAGCATTACCGATCCCTTGGAAAACAGCAAAATGCCATAGATGCGCCGGGAGGTTAGGGAGTCTGACCCAGATGGGGAGCTTGGTGATGACTGCCGTAGCTGGATCGAAATCTGGGAACCAGGGGGTGAGAAATAAGCCAGCTGAGCCCCAGAACCATGGACCTGCAGTTAGGTCTTTTTCATAGTCTTCATCGAAGGCAAACACTACAATGAAGAAGCCCTTTGAGCACAACAGAACCTTGCAATTGTTGGTCCAGTTGGAGTGGATCCATTGGTAGAGGTCTACTGTGCGAGGCCACAACCCATTGAACCTGTAAATAATGGCATGCTCAGCAAACTTTTCAGCTTGCTCATCCAGTGATGGATGCTTTATTTCAATGGAGGGGGCTTCCTCCAGTTTGTCCACCAAAAATGGTTTGGGAGCCTGAACAGGTGGAGCAATCTTTTCAGGCTTCTGAGCATGGACTGCATCTTTGTAATAAAAAGCCTTAGCTGAGGATGAATCTCCAACAACTCCTCCTCTCAAACGAAGGGTTAAAATTATGGTGGCATCTCTCTTAATGCTGTAAAAAGAAAGGGGATAAAGATCCTCAAGTTGTTTACCTGCATGGATAAGTCGTTGAGCCATAGAGGGAATCCCCAGTTTGATTTTCAGAGCATGCTTGAGATCCTGCACTAGATCCGTTAGGCTCACCCATTGCAGCAAAGTTTTTCCAGTAGTGAGCTTGATTTGTATCTGGAACAAAAGAGAGAAGTCAGAGTTCCTTTGTCCCCTGCAGATCTGAGTGGTGAGGGGGCTTGTCTTTGTTTCCTGGACTAGCCACGGGGGCTTAGGAGGAGATGCAGAAAGAAACCATCTGTTTGAAATTTTGTCAAGATAATCCTCCCAAAATAGCTTCCAGATGCTCATTCGAGGCAGATCTAGGGAGCTGAGGGGGTTCTGAAGGAGGAATGCATGAGATATGCGATTCTTAGGGGTCAGAGGAGGTATCAATGGTGACGAACGGCCTATCCGCGCAAATGATTTCTTCCCCAGAGCCCTTGCCAAAGGAGAAGCAGTAAGAAATTCTGCTGGAGCAGTCTTAGCCAATGCGTCGGCCTTCTTAAGATGGCTACAGAGACGCAAAGAGAAAGCAGAGGGCGGAAGACTGGCCACCTGAAAGCCTACCGCAAGGCAAAAGAGAGCGGGGAGATCTGTTGCTTTCAAATGGAGAAGCAGCAGATCAATGGTAAGTCGGAATTATATCCACCCGTGGCTTAAGATCTCAGCTCCATCCGTGTCAGGAACTCTCGAAGACCAGAAAGCGGCCGAAGAGAGGGAGGCGGCAGAGTAAGAGCTAGGGTTCATTTTCGCCATTCTAGTCCAAGTTCAATTGTCAATGATGTTACATTAATAAAGTGGGTACATTATTAATAATTTTAATTATTTATTTATAATTTTGATATTATTAAAATTATTAACATATTAATAAAATGACTAAAACATTTAATAACATTAATAAGAGTTTAATATAACATTAATGATATATTACTTTACACATTTATAAAGTTTTAACTATAAATTATTTTATACATTAACATATGTTAACTATGGTTGACTATTGTTGATATGGCCAACTATAGTCAACATGAGCATCATAGTCAACAATAGTCAAAACGATTACCATCTTGAACCATACTTACGTCGAGAATCATAGTCTATTGATAAGTGAGCTATAGTGAGCTATATTGAACACTAATGAATGACCATGGTTGACTATGGAGGCTTCTAGTGGATGGTTAGGGTTAACATTAGCCAAACTATAGTCAACAAATGTCAACCATAGTTGATTATTTAGTATGGTTATCCTTGGTCAACCATGGAAAATCATGTTCATCCACATGAAACGTAAGTCAAACATGGTCAAACATGGTCATATTTGGTCAAACATAGTCACCATAATCAACTTTTAAAAGTTGTGGTAAACCATGCTCAACATTAATAAGTTTTTAATATTAATCCCATGCTTTATAATATTAATCTTAGGGTTTATAATATTAATCGTAAAGTTTAATTTATTAATCTTAGGGTTTATAATATTAATCCAAGGGTTTGTAATCCCATGGGTAAACATATTAAACTTATGGATTATAATCTTAAGGTTTATAATAATAATCTTAGGGTTTATTATGTTTGGTCTTATAATGTTAGGGTTTAATATCATGACATTGGAATGGTACAAATATCTATTTATTGTCGCATTACGACAAACATTGCCTCAATGCAACAATCAATTTGACAATCATTGTTGCAATCATAGGGTTTATATCCTTTGGGCTTATAATATTAATCCTAGGGTTTAATATTAATCCCTTAGGTTTATAATCCCTTGGGTTTATATTATTAGTCTTAGGGTTTATATTCCTAAGGTTTAACATTGATTCTAGGGTTTATATTATTAATCTCTTGGGTTTATAATATTATTTATCCATTGTTTATCATATTATTATTATTATTATTATTATTATTATTATGGAACGAAATGGTTAGGAGACTACCAAGTAGAACTCGTTTATATGGTTTTTTCCACATTTTTCCCCAAGTAGAACATGTTTTCGGAGATTTTAATCTGCCACGACTAGGAACACAAATTTGTGCCCCACCACTTGAACTGAACTCCTTCAACAATCCATTGGGTTTATAATATTAATAATCCCTTGAGTTTGTTAATACATTGGGTTTATAATATTAATAATCTCTTGAGTTTATTAATCCCTTTGGTTTATAATATTAATCACTAGTGTTAATAATGTTAATAATCCCTTTGGTTTATAATATCGATTCCTTGGGTTTATAATATTAATAATCCCTTTGGTTTACGTGACAACCCCACCCAAGGTACATTGTAAACATATTGTAAATATTATGCAATATTTGAAATCAAGAAAATGGGATTGAGTCAAAGGGACACAAATTCTAGAGCTAGGGAGGAGGATTGCTTACTTGGGATGTTATGGTTTCTTGTGCAAAGAAATAAACCTGAATTGTAGGACAACCATTAAAGATTGGCTGGTGAATAAATTTAGAATTAGCTCTTGAAATTAAATGGGATGTAAGAGAGAGTACTCAGGACCATGTTGCTTGAGAAAAACCACAAGAAAAGATGATAGAGGATTATGAAGGTGCTACAAACTACCAGGAAACAAGGACGTGACAGTGAATGCAGGCCCAGGAAGAAATCATGAAAAATAGAGAGAAGGAACCATTTAGGAGGAGGCCAAGGTAAAAATCATATTTGGGAAATCATGCAGGAGAAAACCCATTCGAAAAAGAATTCACGCAACAGGGAAGATGAGACCTTTTTGGAAAAAAAGGGAGAGGCAAGTGGGGGTAGACATAGAAGGAGGAACTTGAAATCTCGCGAGAGCTTTCAACAGGCAGCACTAAAGAGAAGACAAGAGAAGAGAGGAGAAGAGAAGAGAAGGGGATTGGTTCTTTGTCCTCGGAGGCTGTGGGTTGAGATGATAGTCTTTGGAGCCCTGTCACAGCTTGGGGTCCCTAGAGGTTGTGGGTTGAGATAAGATCCCTGGAGCCTTGTAACAACTTGGGTCCTTGGAGGATGTGGATTGTGATAGAGGTCTCTGAAGCCCTGTAATAGCTTGGTTCCCAGGAGGCTGTGAGTTGGGATGGAATATCTGGAGCCCTGTAATAAATTGGGTCCCCTGGAGGCTTTGGGTTGGGATAACGAACTCTAGAGCCCTGTAACATCTTGGGAAGAGGCCATCATGAAGCAGAAGTAGAGGAAAAACTGAATGAAGACTTATGGTTACTGCCCTATTGGTACAATGGATTATGGACTCCCTAGAAAGGGGTGAATCCTTGTGTGTGCATTTGGGGGTGAGGTGGGACACCTCTGGGCTCCTTGGGTTGACAAAGAAAGTATAGCCTTCAGTTGGTGGGATTGAGGAAGGCGGTCCTGTGGAGTCCCTTTTTAGTTGGCAACTGGTGTGATAGACTCATAAGAAAGCATCCCCCACTGCAGACTCTAGAATTTGGCTCGGGGGTGACAACTGCAAGTAAACATGGCTGCAACTGTCTATGGTTAGGTGGATAGTCCTTGTCCTAGACTTAGTTGCCTTGCAAGTTCAAAGATAAGTATCTATGTATGCTTGCTTTCATTTTTATGAATCATGTTACATTGTTATTGGTAATGGTTCTAGATTCAGGGACTGCATTGGTGTTGTTAATGCTTGTTTATGTGGTACATCTTTGTGGGGATATTCCATTGATATATGTACTAAATATATATGTGTGTGTGTGTTTGGATCTGAAAGAAAAATGTCGGGTGATAACTTGCTGATGGTAAACATAAAACATCTAATGCATAAGATGTGTAAGATGTGTAACAGGTCACATGATAATAAAGACTAATCCATAATGATGAGTTGAACCTAAATATACATATATTCTTACCAGTGCAAAATGAAGCACATAAATAACTAAATATAGAAATAATAGACCACGTTACAAGCCGTAGCCCAAGCCATGAGAGCTTGTAATAAAACTTGAAAATAGTGGGTCTGTACTTGCTTACAAGTCATTTGGTTGCCAAGTTACAAGTTGTTATGTTGCCTAACAAGGAACATGTTGAGGTTGAGGGAAGCTTCCCTTGGGCCCAATCGAGCCCATAAACTTTACCTAAATGGCCTTGAACCTTGCATTCTCAGCAGGCTGGATATTTGTCGTTGGTATCTTTGTGTTGCTAGTGAGGTACCAGAAGGCTCTGTGTGGCACCATAGAGATACTCACAGGTTCAACATGGATTCGAGTACTGTTGGTGTGTGGCAAGAGAGGTCATAACCTCTCAAGAGCCAACACAAAGCCTGTGGTATGTAATAGACGTCGGAGCGCCTATGCCGCCATGTGTGGAATTACCTACTTGAGGGTAGGGAATACCCACAGGCTAAGAACACATTGAAGAATCTATTACCCAAGCTCAGAAGGGGAAACACGCAAAACTCCCTAATCAACCATGGGCCTCATCGCAAAAATTTGATGCAGATATGGAAGTCTACCAGACCTATGAGACAGAGCCATGATCGAGAATACTAGTTAGAGGAAGCCTGTGTAGTGGCTGAGCTTGTCTTCGTGGACATTCTAGAGATCCCTGTCTAAGACATTGCATGAGGCATAGCCAAAGTCCCTTGGCCGAGTCATGGCAGAAATGATAAGGAAGGATTTGTTGCGGTGCAAAGGAGCAAGGCCTTGAATTTCTAGGAAGGATCAGATATTCTTATCCCTTTGACAGTCAAAACCATAAATAAAAAAAGCTTCTTATTGTCATGGTTGAATCTCCTCTTATGCAATTGGTCGGGAGAGTGATGATGTGGCTCGGAAAGCCCTGAGAACACATATCTCATAAGTTGTTTTAAATGAGCATCGTGAAATCAAGTTTAAATAGTGTTAGGGCTAAGGACTGTCAAAATACAATGACAAACTTATTTTTGTTACCCAAATCTGTCAACCCGGAAGGAGTTGTCTAAAGGTGGTTTAGCCTAGAAAACTGGAAATCCCGGAGAGACCGAATCCTGTAAGATATTTAAATTGAGCATCAGCATGCCTAGAATGTTAGTTGATGACATGCAGGTTTATAGAGAATTTCTTTATTACCCAAGATAGTTAGCCCAAAAGTATTTCAATAAAAGAACCGCGATTGTCGGGCCCACAAGGGAGTGATCGCATGGCGAGGTTTTCCTCGTAAATTATAGGTGGGCCATCCTGAAAGACCAGAAGCCTGTAACTATTTCTAATTGAATTTTAAGAATAGTTGGGGATTCGGGGTAGCGGGGATGAGTGGTGGGATACCTCGGGAGGTCAGAATCCCATAAGGAAATTTGAATTGCATTTCTAAGAGTTTCAGGGACCCAAGGTCGCGAGATTGGACAAAGATAAAAGGGCATGGAATGATTTTGTGAAATTTTCCCTTTTTTATCCTCTCACTATAATTTTGAGGTTTCAACCAAGATTTGATCCCATTGGTTAAAGGAAGCACTGAGTTAAAGGAAGTTGAAAACAAATAAATTCACCCCATTCCTCCAATGTGAAAGGAGTGGTTGGGTATGTTACAAAGTGGTATCAGATCATCGAGGTTCAATACTTGGACTGGATGGGCTTCATCATCAGAAAGTGATGATTTAAAAAAAATAATAAATAATTTTTATTGAGTGATTGTTTAGGTGTTAAAAGTCATTTTGAACTATTGATTGCTGCTTGCTAATAAACTTGTGCTAATGTGATTTTTCTAGTGGATAACATCTCAATGAGAGCAAGATTATGGTTGTGAATATGTTATTATTATCAATTATGCACTCATTACAAAATTGAATGATTGATGCATATCATTGGCAAATGGATTTGCACATTAACATGATTGTTTTGTTACAATAGGTATCCCCATGGAAAATACATGAATGCAAGTTCATGATCCTGATTTTGTGTTTATTTATTATTTTGAAATTCCTAACAATGTGTGTGATTGACAACACATCAAAAGCAACATAAAACAAAGAAGTTATCGTGATAAGGATTGGAATGGTTGAATATAGTTCTGACCAGTCACAACATGGAAGTGATGGGGTCAAAGATAATGAAAAAGAGATCAGGTGGCTAAGGGGGAGGGAATTACTCCCCAAATTGGATGGACACTTTGAGAAGCTAAGGGAGAAGGTGAGAATATTTAAGGGAGATTATGAGAGGCCTTTATAAGTAACTGGGAGGCTAAAAGCAATAGTGGACATAAGAGAAATTGACCCAAGAAAAATTCATAAAGGAAAGAGGTGAAGCACCCATCTCAAACAAGGCAGTTTTAGCAAAGAACCAATGTTGCTGTTAAGAAAAAAGTGCAACAACTGACAACAACATAGCCCAAGTTTGAAGGTTGATAACCACTCAAGTGTTGGACCTATGGTGGGAACCATAGGAGGAGAGACTGTCCACATTAGCAGGAAGTCAAACCAAATATTTACATCACCTAGGAGGTAAGCATGATGGGTGAAGTAACTTAGAGTATGCCAAGAATTTACGCAGCAGTGGATAACCACCAAGTAGATTACCAAGCATCCATCATTGAGATGGAAGGTAAGCTACAAGAGTAAGTCATTTCTATTTTAATTGATGTAGGTTATACATATAGCTATGTTATCCCATATATTGTTGAGAAGTGCAAATTGGGCAAGGAATTGCATCAAGAACCTTGGTTGGTTAAATTGGCAACAGGGACAAGGAGAAGAATCAACAATTGGGTAAAGTCATATGCATTTTAATTTAGTGGCATGCCAACAAAAACCCACTTGAATGTGTTACCATTGGGTGGGTATGGCATATTACTGGGCATGGATTGGTTGTATTTACCCTGGACCAAGGTAGATTGCTATGAGAAAGAAATAGAATGCTTGGATGAGAAGGGAACAAAAAAAGTGTTGCAAGGCAAGAAAAATCCCATATCAGTGAGGTTGATCATTACTATGCAAGCCAAATGCAGCAACAAAAAGGATGCAGGTTGTTTGCAATACAATTTTCCAAGAATGTGGAAGCTAACAGAGAAAGATAATATAAGGAAGTTGAATTGCTTCAAAAGTAAACTGTTTTGCAACAATATGCAGATGTCTTTCCAGTGGAGGTTCTTGTATTGCCTCCTCATAAAGAGATATATTTTTCCATCGAGCTGGTACTTAGAGTAGCACCAACATCTAAGGCTCCATATAGGATGAGCACCCCAAAGTTGGTTGAGCTAAATCTACAGCTGAAGGAAATGCTTGACAAGGGTTACATAAGGCCAAGTGTGTCCCCTTGGGGAGCACCAATATTATTTGTAAAGAAGAAAGATGGAACCCTTAGATTATGCATTGATTACCAACAACTGAATAAGGTAACCATCAAGAACATGTACCCACTACCAATGATTGATTATCTCTTTGACCTATTAAGGAGAACAACAATTTTCTCCAAAATTGACTTGAGGTCAGACTACCATCAAGTAAGGATCGAGGAGGAAGACATTCATAAATCTGCTTTCAAAAAATATATGGGCACTATGAATTTGTAGTGGTACCCTTTGGCCTTACTAATTCCCCTACCACGTTCATGTGCCTGATGAACAGAGTGTTACATCCTTAGACAAGTTCGTCATTGTGTTTGTTGATGACATATTGGTTTATTCAAAAATGGAAGAAGAACATGAAAATCATCTAGATGTTGTGTTACAATTGTTGAGAGAACATAAAATATATGCAAATCTTAGAAAGTGTAACTTCTTCCAGTCATAGATACATTACTTAGGTCACATCATCTCTAAGGAAAGCGTATCAGTTGACTCGAAAAAAATTAAAGCCATAAGGGAATGGCCAACTCCAAAGAACATGGATGAGATTAGATCATTCATGTGTTTGACAGGATATTATAGGAAATTTATTTAGAATTTATCCAAAATAGGCCGCCCCATTACAACCTTGTAGAGAAAAGGGAAAATATTTGAGTGGACGACATAATGTGCAGAAAGGTTTGAGCAGTTAAAACGATTTCTCACCAGTGTGCTAGTACTGAGAATCACATATCTTGACAAAGATTTTAAGATGTGTACATATGCCTGCAAAGAGGGACTTGGTGGAGTCTTAATGCAGGAAGGGAAAATCACATGCTATGCATATAGAAAGTTAAATAAGAATGATAAAAATTATGTGACATGATTTTGAATTGGTTGCCATCATTCATGTCTTAAAAATGTGGAGGCACTACCTCCTTGGAAGGAAGTTTATGCTCATGTCAGACCATAGTGGGCTCAAATTTTTGATTGGACAACCAAATTTTAATGTTAGGAAAGCAAGATGGCTAGCCACACTCAACGAATTTGAATTGAAATCAAGTACATAAAAGGTAAGGAAAACAAGGTTGCTAACGCTTTGAGCAGAAGAATCCAAGTAAATCACTTGGCAACTGTAAGTTCGTACACAATAGATTTGGAAGAAAGAATCAAAAGTGTTGGACAGTAGGATGAAAAATACCAGCAAATAAAAAAAATGTTGCGACAAAGTGGTGAGGATGAAGGATATCACCTCACTGAAGACAACTTAGTCAGATTCAAAGGAAAAATTTATGTGCCTAACAATGATGAAATGAAAAGACTAATATTGAAAGATTTCCATGTTAAGCCTTATTCAGGCCAACCAGGGTATCAAAAGACCCTTATAACCATTAAAAAGTACTATCATTGATCGAATTTGAAGAAGGAAGTGGAAAATTTCAAGGCAAAATGCATAGAATGCCAGTAGGTAAAGGCCAAATGCAAACATTTGGTAGGATTATTACAAACTATCCCTATTCCAGAATGGAAGTGGAAGGTCATTTCTATGGACTTCATTATAGGATTTCCCAAAACACCTAAGAAACATGATGAAATCATGGTAGTGGTGGATAAGTTTAGTAAGGTAGCTCATTTTTTGGTAGTCAAATCCACTGATTCCAATAGTGACATAACACAAATATTCATAAAAGAGGTTGTAGGGCTACATGGCATCCCCAATAATATTGTGTCAGAAAAAGATGCTAGGTTCTCTTCCAGGTTTTGGAAGGAACTATTTGCATGATTGAGAACAATATTAGCATTTAGTACAACCTATCATCCACAAATAGATGGGAAAACAAAGAGGATTAATCAGATCCTTGAGGACATGTTAAGGATGTATGCGATGCATCAATCCAAGATATAGGAAGATTATCTTCCACTTGTGCAATTTTCATACAATAGTGGACACCAAGAATCCATAAATATGAGCCCCTTTGAGGCATTGTATGACAGGAGTTGCAACACTCCTATTAGTTGGAGGGATCCATTTAACATGTTCCATGTAGGACTTAATATGCTTAAGGATATGGAACAATAAGTTCATATCATAAAGAAAAAATTGAAAGTGGTGCGAGATAGATAGAAAAGATATGTACATAAGCATAGGGTACACAAGAGTTCCAAATTGGAAAACATGTTTACCTAAGAATTAAACCCAAGAAAATTTCCCTAAGGATGGGGACATGTGCCAAGTTGGCACCACAATATTGTGGGCCATTTGAAATCCTTGAATGGATTAGACTAGTAGAATATAGGCTAGCTTTACCTCCATCAGTTAGAGTTCATGATGTTTTCCATGTTTCTTTACTTAAAAGGTATGTACAAGATTCTAATCATGTGATTGATTGGTTTGTGCTACAGGTGGAACCATAGGGAGAGTTCCAACTAGAGTCAATGTGCCTTCTAGACCAGAGGAGTCTCGTGCTCCAGAATCGAGTCATAAAGCAAGTAAAGGTGTAGTGGAAGCACTTTGGGCTAGAGGAGGCCATGTGGGAAATGGATGATGCCATAAAAGTTAATTATCCCTTCTTGTTTGAAGGTTAAATAAAGTGTGTATGATTGTAAATACTGCATTGATCTATGTGTATAAATATCCATGAAACAATATACATTGTGTTTTAATTCTAGTGTTGCATATGGGTAATCAAACACTGAGGACGAAATTCCCTGAAGGGGGAGGGGATTGTGACAACCCCACCCAAAGCCCTTGCATAAGATGAAATGTAAATATTATGCAATATTTGAAATCAAGAAAAGGGGATTGAGTCAAAGGGACACAAATTCCAGAGCTAGGGAAGAGGATTGCTTGCTTGGGATGTTATTGTTTCTTGTGCAGAGAAATAAACTTGAATTGTAGGACAACCATTAAAGGTTGGCTAGTGCATGAATTTATGAATTAGCTCTTGAAATTAAATGGCCCATAAGAGAGAGTTCTCAGGCCCATATTGCTTGAGAAGCAACCAAAAGAAAAGAGGATAGAATATTATGAAGGGGTTGCAAATTTCCAGGAAATAGGGATGTGATAGTAAATGCAGGCCCAAGTAGCAAGCACGAAAAAGAGAGAGAAGGCACCATTCAGGAGGAGAGAAAGGAAAAAACTGATTAGGGAAACCATGTAGGGGATAACCCATTCGAAAAATAATTCACAAAGTAGGGAAGTATAAACATTTTTGGGAAAAAAGGGGGAGGCAAGTGGGGGTAGATAGAGAAGGAGGAACTGGAAATCCCACGAGAGCTTTCAGTAGGCAGCGCTGAAGAGAAGAGAAGAGAAAAGAAGAGAAGGGGATTGGTTCTCTGTTCCTGGAGGCTGTGGGTTGAGATGCTAGTCTCTAGAGCCCTGTAATAGCTTTGGATCCTTGGAGGTTGTGGGTTGAGATAGGATCCTTAGAGCCCTATAACAATTTGGGTCTCTGAAGGCTATGGGTTGAGACAAAGGCCTATGGAGCTTGGTAACAGATTGGGTCCCCTATATGATGTGGTTTGAGATAACAAACTCTAGAGCCCTGTAAAAAATTGGGAAGAGACCATCTTGAATCAAAAGCAGAGGAAAACCTAGATGAAGACTTGTGGTCATTGCCCTGTTAGTACAGTGAATCTCGGATTCCCTAGAAGGGGGTGAATCACTATGTGTGCATTTGGGGGTGATGTGGGGCACCTCTGGACTCCCTGTGTTAAAAAATAAAGTAGCAATCAACTGGTGGATTGAGGAAGTAGGTCCTATGGAGTCCCTGTTTCAATTGGAAACCGGTGTGATAGTCTCGGAAATAAGCATTCCTTGCCTCGAACTTTGGAATCTAGCTCGGCGGTGACTACTGCAAGTAAACATGGATGCAACTGTCTATGGTTGGGTGGAGAGTCCTTGTCCCATATTCAATTGCCCTGCAATTTCAAAGATAAGTATCTGTGTATGCTTTCTTACTTTTTAACGAATTGGGTTGCATTGTTGTTGGTATTGGTTTTGGATTCAGGGACTGCATTTGTGTTTTTAATGCTTGTATATGTGGTACATCTTTGTGGGGATATTCCAAAGAAATATGTGCTGAATATATATATATCTATATATATGTGTGTGTGTGTGTGTGTGAGTGTGTGTGGATCTGAAAGAAAAATATTGGGTGATAACATACTGATGGTAAACATAAAAAATCTGATGCATAAGATGTGTAATAACCCACATGATAAAGACTAAGCCATAACGTTGAGATGAACCTAAATCTACATATATGCTTAATAGTGTGGAAGGAAACACATAAATAAATTAATAGATAAATAATAAACCACGTTACATGCCATTGCCCAAGCCATAAGAGCTTGGAATAAAACTTGAAAATAGTGGGTTTTGAGACCCTTTCTTAATATAAAGATTACATGGAAGACCACCTACTTAGTAGGGTCTGTACTCACTTACAAGTCATTTGGTTGCCAAATTATAGGTTGTTATGTTGCCTAACAAGAAACCTATTGAGGTTGAGGGAAGCTTCCTGTGGGCCCAGTCGAACCCATCAACTTTACCTAAATGACCTTCAACCTTGCATTCTTAGCAGGTTGGATAACTGTCATTGGCATCTTTGTGTTTCCGATGAGGTATCGTAAGGATCTTTGTGTTACCATAGAGTTTCTCACATCCTTGACATGGATTCAAGTACTATCGGCATGTGGCATGAGAGTTTGGTACCTCTTAGGAGCCAATGCCAAGCCCTTGGTAGGAAATAGACATAGGAGCACCTACACCGCCATGCATGAAATTCCTTGGTCATAACTTTGACATGGATTCAAGTACTGTTGGCATGTGGCAGGAGATGTGGGAACTTTATTAGGAGCCAACGCCATGCCCTTGGTAGGTAATAGACGTAGGAGCACCTATGCCACCATGCATGGAATTCCCTACTTGAGGGCAGGGAAGACTCACAGGCTAAGAACACATTGAAGAATCTATCACCCAAGCTTAGGAGGGGTAACATCGTGGAACACCATAATCAACCATGGGCATCATCACGAAACTTTGATGGAGATATGGAAGTCTACCAGACCTCTGAGATAGAGCCATGTTTGAGAAGAATGGTTCAAGGAAGCTTGTGCAGTGGAAAAGATTGTCTCTTGGTAGATTGTAGAGATCCTCGTCTAAGACATTGCAATAGATGGATTCAAATTCCCTTGGATGAATCATGACATAAATGATAAGGAAGGATTCATTGCAACACAAAGGAGCGAGGCCCTGAATTTATAAGAAGGATCATATATTCTTATCCCTTTAACAGTCAAAACCCTAAATTGGAAAAGCTTCCTATTAGCGTGACTGAATCTCCCTTTACGTGATTGGTTGGGAGAGTGATGACATGGATCGGGAAGCCTTGAGAACCTGGTTTTTGTAAGTTTTTTTAATTGAGCATTGGGAAGTCAATTTTACATAGTGTCAGGGCCAGGGACTTTCAAAAGAGAGTGACATAAACTTCTTTCCGTTACCCAGATCCGTCATCCCGGAAGGAGTTACTTGGAGGCAGTTTAGCTCAGAGAGCTCAGAGCCCGTAAGATATTTAAATTGAGCGATAGGTTGCCTAGAACATTAGTTGACGACTTGCATGTTGACAGAGAATTTATCTATTACCCAAGATAGTTAGCCCAAAAGTATTTTAATAAAAGTGTCGGGGTTGTGGGGCCCACAAGGGAGTGATCGCATGCCAAGGTTATCCTCATAAAGGATACGTGGGCCATCTTGGAAGACCAAAAGCCCATAACTATTTCTAATTAAATTTTAAGAATAACCGGGGATTCAGGGTAGAGGGGATGAGTGATGGGATAACCAGGGAGGTCAAAATCTCATTTGGGAATTTTAATGCATTTATAAGAGTTTTAGGGACCCAGGGTTGCGAAATTTGATGAACATAAAATGGCCCGAAATGGTTTTGTGACAATTTCCCTTTGTAATGCTCGCACTGCATTTATGAGGTTTCAATCGAGATTTTATCCCATTGGTTGGAGGAAGCAAAGAGTTAAAGGCAATTGATTTTTTTTACCCCATTCCTCCAATGTGAAAGGAGGGTTTGGGTACGTTACAATTTATAATATTAATAATCCCTTGGGTTTATTCATTCGTTGAGTTTTTAATATTAATCTCTTAGGTTATTAATAATCCCTTTGATTTGTAATATTAATCCCTTGGGTTTATTAATATTTACAATCCCTTAGGATTATAATCCCTTGGGTTTATAATATTAATTCCTGATATGTATAATAACATATTAGGGTTTATAATATTGATCTTACATTTGATATATTAATATTAGAGTTTATAATATTAATCCTAGTGTTTAATATTAATTCCTTAGGTTTATAATCCCTTTGGTTTATAATATTAATCTTAGGGTTTATATTCATATAGATTAATATTAATCCTAGGGTTTATAATATTAGTCTTAGGGTTTAATATTAATCCCATGGGTTTATTGATTCCTTGAGTTTATAATATTAATAATCCGTTGGGTTTATTAATCCCTTGGGCTTTTAATATTAATTCCTTGGGTTAATTTCCTTGTGTTTTAAATACTAATTCTATTATGTATAATAATATATAGGGTTATAATATTAATCTTAGGGTTTAAATATTAATACCTAGATTTGTAATCCCTTCAGTTGTAACTTAATCTTAAGTTATATTCTATACTATAAAATATATATATATATATATATATATATATATATATATATATATAATATATATATATATATATATAATATATATATATTAAGAAACATGTAGCATTGTATTAATCAGTTAGAAAAATACCAACACCTTTACATTCACGAGTTGATTTTCATCAAAGATATTTCGTAGCCATTCAAGTTGCAACCTCCCTATATTTTGTCTTTTCTTTACTATATATCGAAAAAAGTTTAAATTATATACTCTCCAAAAAAACTCCGTTATATCTAAAAAAAGTGAAAACATTATACAATAATAAGTTGACAAAACTGCTACTTGCTACCTTCATCCTCGTTTCCATTGGTTCAATCTGACATGACATGATCAATGACTATTTGAAGAGGTGGATCCACTCTCGTTTCAACCTGCAATGCAACCTGTTCACTGAGTTGGGGGTTGTTAATTTCGAATAACTCTTTTAAAACATTGAGCACAACTAATTCCATCACTGCTTCTACACTGTCCACCTTAAGGTCCAAATTTTCAATATTTGAGAGCAACAAATCTACTAATGCTTAGAGAGACTCACCATCTTTCCGCAAATCACCCAATTGACTTAAGACCAATGCAAAGTGAGACCGAGCCTCATTCATTATTTGATCTTTGACCTTGGATAGTAGGGCTGAGACTTCCATTTTTACCTCTTCCAGCTATTCTTCTAAGAGCCTATTGGTGCTGTTCTTGCTTGCATAATCCATTTTTCCAACTTCTCTACCTTGGATGCGAATCAACAATGTTTTCAACATTTGCACTCATTCCTTTAAATTCTTACCCTGTTATGAGCTGATTGCAAGGGAAATATTATCACATTGATTGCATGTCCCTTCCTTTCTCATACTTGTCTCAAAATTCCATCATTAAAGCCATCATTCTGGATGCATACACGATCAAAATGAATTGAATCAACTCAAAGGTAGTATTGACCAATCCAACCCTGGTGCATGGAATTAATGAAAAACCAATTTTTATCCACATGTCCTGAAACCTGATGTTGTCGATCATGTGTTCTTAACTGGGTGTTGAATTTGTGGACTCCTTCCAATGTTTCCACTCATCGAGGCTCTTCTAGGCCTTAGGATTAACTACATTATGTAGTGGAGTGTTAGATATTAATTCCACATTAATGATAAGCTTAAAAATTCCCATCCTTTGCTTGATGTCAATCATGGTATATGAAACATGGTTAGGTCACTTTGATATTTGGATAACATATCTTGGCCAAGGATGGCCCCTTTGTTGGCTTGGTCATCAGCTGGCTGATTATTTTCCCTCTTGATATGAAAAAAAACAAAATTTTCAAATTTGTTTATAAGAAACCTTATTTGATGATATATTGGAGATAGATCTTTCTCCATGTGACCTTTGATTTTGTGGCATTTTTGGATAATAATCATTGAGTCCCCAAATACACTTAGTTGATAGATGCCCCTTGTTGATACAATTTTCAATCCTTATTAGAGAGCTAAGACTTCTACTTGATTATTCAAAGTAGTGCCCAATCCCTAAGCATATGTTTTCTCTATTTGTCCATTGGGACGAAATAAGACTCCTCTTGCTTTCACCTCCCTTATTCCTAAGGTTTAATAATAATCCTAGGGTTTAATATTAATCCCTTGGGTATATTGGTCCCTTTGGTTTATTGTCGCAATGTTACATTACATTAAAATTTATTCTCTACAATATTGAGCCTCATTCCCCACACCCAAAATTTGCCTTTCCATTAGAGCCAACAAAAAAAATCATTTCATTCAATCAAACTCTTTCACACATATACCTAGCCTAAGATCAGTATTTCTATCAGTCATCTCAAGCCCTCATCGATCATAATTTGCTAAGATTGACTCGGAGAGATCCCTATCCCAGCCTGGTAGGGCTAGCTACCAGGTTAAGCATGGTTTGATGTTGGCCTTGGATCCTACCTTTCTCAGCCTGAGGTAGAGTTAGGCACTAACACATTGAACAAAATTATGGTAAAGAACCTTACCCATTGCTTAGAATAGATTATTTACTTGATCAATTGAAAGATTCAAATTATTTTAATAAGTTGGACTTACAGAGTGGCTAACATCAAATTAAAATTGTTGAAGGAGACATTTGGAAGACATCATTCAAGGAAAAACAAGGTTTGTTTGAATGGCTAGTTATGCCTTTTGGTTTATGTAATGCTCCTGCTACCTTCATGCGTCTGATGAATGATGTGTTGAGGCCATCTATTGATGAATTTTTTATAGTCTACTTAGATGGCATCTTAATTTTCAATAATTCTCATGATGAACATGTCATGCATGTGAGAAAAGTACTTGGTGTCTTAAGGAAATAACAGTTCTATTTAAAGATGTCAAAGTGTGAGTTTGGAAAAACTTCTTTAGTTTACTTGGGTAATATTGTTGGAGGAGGTAAGCTAAAAATAGATCCCTCCAAGGTTGATTTCATTTTGAATTGGCCAAGGCCCAAGATAGTTGCTGAGGTAAGAATTTTTTTGGGAGCAACCCAATATTGGAGGAAATTCATCGCTAACGTTTCTTCTATAGCAGCTCCTTTGCATGCATTGACTAGTGTGAAAAAGGTTTTTTAGTGGGGAGGAAAACAACAAAAGGCCTTTGATGAATTGAAGGAAAAGATCAGTTCATCCCTAGTACTTGCACTTCCAGAGTCGAGACATTCATTTGAGATCCAAACTGATGCTAGTGACTCCGTCATGGGTGCAGTCCTCATGCAACATGATAAGCTTATCTGTTTTCATTCAGAAACTTTCAATGGTCTTGTGATTAATTATCCTACAAATTACAAGGAATTGTATGCATTGATGCAAAGTATGAAAAAGTGGAAACACTACTTGATGGGTAAGGAAACAATCATTCACACTGGTCATCAACCATTGCAATACTTTCAATCTCAACCTAAGTTGCACCAATCAAGGCACTTCTGATGGATGAGTTTTCTTCAACAATTCCACTTGATGATAAGGTATAAGAAAGGTATCCACAATAAAGTTGTTGATATGATTTCTAGGTCTATAATTAGTGCAGCTACTTTACTCAAGAATAATTTTCTTTTGCATGAAAAGTATATTGAGCAATATGCATTAGACAATGAATTTCAAGATGTTTATGCAAGCTTGAGTCAATATAACCAAGTAGAAGAATTGGATTATCATTTGCATGATAACTGGTTGTACCATCTTGGCAATATTTGTATTCCACATGAAGAAATATTCAACATCATAAGAAAGGCACATTCCTCTCATATTACTAGGCATTTTGGTATAAGTAAGAGTGTGGCACAACTACAAAGGTATTTATATTGGCCTCCTAGGCTTGAAAGTGTGTCAAGTTTTATTAAAGGATGTTCATGATGTGCAATCGGTAAGCATAACTATAGGAAGTTAGGATTGTACACACCACTTCTGGTACCTTCACGACCATGGGAGAGTGATTCTATGGATTTTGTAAGAGGTCTTCCATTGTCAAAAAGAAGTGATTATTTGTATGTAGTTGTGGATAAGTTCAGAAAAATGTGTATTTTGATGCCATGTAAAAATAAAATTACAGCTGAACAAACTGCTCAGTTATTCTTTTAGAATTTATGGGTGCATTTTGGATTTCCCACATCCATTGTTAGTGATCAAGATTGTCGCTTTGTTGGGAATTTTTGGTCATGCTTGTGGGGATTCATGACCACCAAATTGAAAAAGAGTACAACATTTCATCCACAAACAGATGGTCAAATAGAGATGGTGAACAAGACCGTGATACATCTTCTTCATGGGTATTGCAGTAAGCATCCTAAGTTGTTAAATGGAAATTTTCACTACATTCAACATGCTTACAACCATTCCAAGCACTCTTCAACTGAAACATCTCCATTTGAAGCATGTCTGGGATACCTGCCTAGGTCTCCTTTGGATTTAATTTTTGGAAATGATGTTGCTATTGATTTTGATAGTGACATAGACAAAGCAAGAAGGTTCATTGAACAAATCCAATTGGTACACCAAAGAGTTCAAGAACAACTGGAAAAGGGCCAAGGAAAGAACAAAGAAAGGCACGACAAGCATTGGGTAGATCACAAGTTCCAAGTCGGTGATGAAGTTTGGCTTCACATTAGTAAAGAGAGGCTCCAAGGAGAAGGTAAAAAGTTGAAACTAGTTAGATATGGTCTATTTAGAATTCTGGAAAAGATTGGTGACAATGCCTTCAAGTTGGATTTGCCTTCATACCTGTAAATTTATGTTGTTGTTAATGTGGAAAATTTAAGGTTGTATGAGCCTCCTTTTATTGAAGATCAATGAGAGAATGCTCAAATTCCGTCCATTGAAGATTTATCTCCTGAATACCTTGATGAACTACAACAAGACACCATTCTTGATAGAAGAACAAGCTCTTCAAAATGAGAGAATGTGGATTACCTTTGTGTGGGGATCAAAGGAACAAATAATTCCAAAGCCAAATGGATTGAGATTAGAAAGGTGAGGGAACTGTACCCTCACATGCTAAACAACTGAAAGTTTTATTTTGGGGTCCAAAAGCTTCTAGTGGGGAGAAATGATCAGGTGCTCAAAATTCAAAGTTGTCGGATCGGTGTGAAACTTGAATGACCACGTAGTGCTCATTATCTTGAATCTATCACAACTCGTTTCATGTGAAACAACCCCTGTATGCTCATAGAAACATGTTTTGTTCATTTTCCTTAACGGGCGAATTTAAAAAAAAAAGCAAGTAGCCTAGTCAGTAGTTTGTACTGTTGACATGTCACAGACTGGGAATCCCTACGTAGCAGGATGACTGTGCATATGATTGATTTGACCTCCGACAAATTGTGTGTTGACACGTGGCAGGTACCTAGGTGGAGTTTTGGACGAATTTCATGGGTTGGTTGGTGGCCAACAACAGGTTTCCATGTGGCCCAGCCAGGGACCGCTAAGTGGCAGCCCCAGGACCACAAAAAAACAAGCTAAGGTCCTAGCAGTAGCGGGCATGGGTCGAACCCGCGACCTCTGAGTTCAAATTCCAAGCCATTGCCAACATGCCATACATTATTTCTTATTATATATAGTGTTCGGTATATATTTAAACTTCACATTTCGTGCCATCTGGAAAAGGGGCCAACCACGAGGGCCAACCCTTGGGCGCATACATTCAACATGAATGCGGTGGAGTGGAGTGGGGGCCCGACCAGTGGGGTCCGACCGTTGACTTGAGCCCCTAGCACATGGTCCCCCATGTGGCCCAAAATTTTCGAGATTAAGGCCTTATAGGGCATTTAATCCATCCGATAATTTCCCCCGAGATTAGGAGAAATCGATGCTCTTTTAGCGGAATTGGAGGTGAATTTGTAGGATGGTGCCGAATTTTGGTGATATTGAGGTGTGATTAGTATAAATACTTGGGAAAGCCATAACTTCTTTAGTTTTTGACCAAATCAGAAGAAAAAAGAGGCTAGACAAGCATGTTTGGGAATTATGGAGCCATTTGAGTAGGTGTCAGAGCTATATGAGCATTGTAAACTAATGTATTCACACTTTTGAGCATAATAGAGAGGGCCAAGCCATTAGAAGTTGGACCAAGGAGACGTAGCCTAGGTAGGGTGCTGTTGTGATATTGTTTTCGTGATGTTCACATCTATTATATGTTGATGTTCAGTAATTTGTTTATGTTAATTTGTACATGATATTTACATAAAAACACTTAAAAATTCATGTTAAAACTTGCAATTAACCTCACGAATCCTTAAGCAGTTTTACATATTTTGAAGCGGAATTTAGCACAACAAAACTAATTTTCCCATTCAGATCATTCTATTTCCAAAAACAGATTATAATAAATATTTTGAGTTATATTAACTGAGTTATGCCCATCTTAAATTAGTTTTTATATCTCATGCAACATTCAGAGCGTGTTCCATTTGGAGACGTGCCCTCCCACACCAATATATGTAGGCACCTACTACTTCATCAATGGTCAGAATCATAGTTATGGGTCAGCTGCATAAAATCCTTGTCATCGAAGTACATTTTCTAGGTCGCACACTGTTATTATCACAGTTGGTCACAAGAATTACAAGGTATCTGTATCCTCGGATATTCTTTTCTCATGGATATGGGTCATCCACAAACCCACACTTCATTGAAGTCCATTTGTTAGGTCGCACACTATCAGTATCATAGTTGGTCACAAGCATTATACGGTATTTATATCCTTGGATCTTCGTTCATCATGGTTATGGGTTGACCACACAAAACCATTCTCTTTAGTGGCTCTTCATATTCAACACAAACTTCTTAATATGGAACTTCATGCAATGGGGATAATGTACCTCAAAGATTTTAAAATCAATCTACAAGCAAACAGGACTCAGCGAACATACACATCAATCTTCTTCAGATTAAAAGGCCGATCTATCAACATAGGAAACTCTGTTTCATTTTTAAACAACAGACTTCAGTAAAGATAAAGCGATCTTCTTTAACTTTAAAATGCCAGACTACCACAGCGGAACCTCTGGTTTTCTTTCCAAACAAACTGGATTCTGCTAGGTATCATATGGGCACGGCCATTACACTCGTTCCTCAACGCATAAACAAAGTAATACCCATCCGTTCAACAAAAAAACAGAAAACGTTTTATTTCAAATAAACACAACTCAACACAACTCATTTGTCCATTGTATCCACCGATACAATACATTACATTACGCTGCGCCTCACAGGCTTTAACCCACGCATCAAAGGTCACAACCAAGACAACAAAACAAAAATCACAATACCTCTGTTCATATATTATGTGACAACGCAGGTCTTCAATTTACATGCTATCTGAATAAACAACAACAAAACAAAAATACAAAAAGATGCTGGTCCAAACCCCGCCTCTGGCATCCCCCAGACTTTGATATGTAATCATAACAAAATATCACACTATCGACCCAAATTCGGAGCCAATTACACCTATCATACACAGTTACGTAAATCCTTAATCTGTAGAATGCCTGCCCTGTTTTCATCACCGAATCCGATTATGAATGATTGGATATTGTGCGTTTGGGAAGAGCATCCACGCGTTCCCATTTGACCGCAATTTCCTCCAATGAATACGCCCCTCCGCCATATCTCAGTTGGATGTTTAATGCAGGTTCGGTGATTGCCCGAGAATCCGGTCCAACACAGCTGTAATTTCCACAATCGGTGGTTAGCACAGGTATATAACACATGGTTAACAATTTACTCGATTTCAGGCACTCGAAATCAAGATTTCCCACGAGAAATTGGCGTTGATCCGCTCCAAGAGATCTTCAGTTTGCCATTTATTTCCACCAGAATCGCCCTTCTTTAGCTGCTGTTATAACACTAATTACTCTAACAAGAGATAAGGTGATCTTCATAAATTTATTCCAACAGACATATCAAGATGTGCCTAACAAATGAAATACTAAATACAGAGATTTAATCTATTACAACAAAAAACTAACTGTGAACTCGACTCTCATAGTAATACTACCATCAACAGCAAATGAAATAAGATTTTTTTTCAAGCCACAACATGTGGGTAATTTCCCACATTGCTGGCCCATCGCAATGCTCCTGCATCAGACTCCCAAAGAAGAAAAGATTGGTTCTTTAAAATTTCAAGAGTTATGCCATATTTCTGCAATTCAGTTGCTGTAAACCAACTGGAATCTTCCACTGGCTGCTCCTTCCACTTGACAAGATACTGAAAATATGTCTGCCCTCGAGTTTTCTTGGATATCCTTTGATCTAAAATAGCTTCAACTTATTTCTTGAATGTTTTTGGTACCTGTTCTTCCCAATCCACAATTTGGACTTCATCACCTGTAGCTTCAGTCTGCAATTCTATTTCTGCCTCTCTGAATGGATATAAGTCTGCAATATTAAAAATAGGAGATATTCCGATCCCTTCTGGTAACTCAATCTCATATGCATTGGCTGAAAATTTCCTTTTGATTTTACATGGCCCTATCTTCTTCAGATTCAGCTTGTTGTAAGTTTTTGTAGGAAATCTCTCTTTTCTCAAATATGCCATGACTAAATCTCCCAATTGAAATTCTTTTTCTCTTCTTTTCAGATCTGCCTTTTGCTTGTATTTCTTGCTGCTTTCCTGTAGTTTACCTTTAACTTCTTCCTGTAGC
>APFE030748749.1:0-26701 GCA_000404065.3 Pinus taeda
CAATCCGTACTAGCACTTATCGTCTCACCGTGGAGGAATCACCCAACCACTCAACGTTAAGCTACTAGGTTTAAAGACGCCGGAACATGTCTCTAGCCTAGACCTCTAGATGTTCTCGTTAAGTTCCAATGCGTTTTTAGGTAAATTTGGTTTATTTTACAGTTGATCTTTGAATTAGGTTTGAGTTTGAGGTCCTACCGTATGATCTCTCAAAAAACACCTAAATGCGACTATATGCCAAAGATCATCATTTTGTTCGATGAATTCTAGCTAACAAGAGTTAAGGATCTTTCAAACAGACAAAACGAATCCCAGCAAGCACACAACCTAATGCAACTAATAGCAAGGAACTGGAACTTTTCTTTCGAAAGCACAAAACAACGAAATGTTCTTTTCCTTTCAACTATTAATATGCAAAGGACACTAGTTTTCTTTACTTTTCAATGACATAAAAGTGCTTTTAAAATGAATTAGAGAGACAGCAACATCGAGCAAAAGGAATAAAATCACTCAATGAAAACACAACAAAGTTCCCAAGACACCAAAACAGTTTTCCAAATCAAAGGAAAAACTAAGGTTTGGATGAGCTATGTGATCTAAGCTCAGCAAGACAAAAAGGAATTCAAGCGAGAAGGAGGCAAGTGTGAACTGATCGATCCAAACAATTGTGATCTATGCTTGGTAGTGAAGAAATTGAATCAACATAAAAAGTGGTTCAATAATCGACACTAAAAATCAACCAGCAACAAGTAGTGAAAAAGCCTCAAGCAAATCAATAAGAGGGTTGTGGATGAACCTTGAATAGACAAGTAACCCAAGCAAATGGTTCCTCGATGAAACTTCTAAAGGGCTAGGTCACATGGTCTAAAAACACAAGACTCACTCGAATGAAATCAAAGAGAGAGTGCCCCTAACCAAAAGCAATCAAAACAAGCTAATTGAGGGACAAGAAACAACAGGGGATAAGAAAGATTGGTGAATTCAAGAGATAAAGTTATAAAAACAACTTTTTAGGAATCAGTGCAAGTTACACACTGAGCACCCGAGATGATCAAGGGTCAGCGCAACTTTTACACAGACAACCCGAGCTGTCAGCGCAAATTTTACACAGACCACCCGCGCTGATCCCAGAAAAACACAGTCATCGCGGGAATTAAGCTAGCAACCCAGGGTCAGCGAGGGTAAAAAGCTAGAAAGTGGCGCTGACATCGCGACTACACACGTCTTTTCCGCGATGATTCGATTTTCCAGGATCGTCGCGACTGTTAGGCGTAATTACGCGATGAACAGGATGTTACAAAAGGGTGAGCGCGATAACAGCGCGACTGTCAAAATTAAATCCGCGATGGAGCTCAAAAAAGGTGATAGGCAAATCAAAACTCCCAAATCAAAACAGCCAATCTTTCAATCAAACAGGGGCATTTCCCAGATCAACCCAGGAAATGCAAGACATTGATAATTAATCCCCAATCTTTGACAAGAGAAGCAATAATCAAAACAAAGGTGACACCTAAAGAGACAAGCGGCCTCCCCAGCGGAGTCGCCAAATTGTTGGATAGGTAAATCCCCTCTACGGATAGAGGCGATCCCTACTAGCCCAACAGGGGTCTAGCAACAATCAAACAATGCTACACCGCAGGTTCCTAGTTGTAATTAACAAGTGGGTGAGAATAACCTACTTGGATTACGCTTGTTTGCCGAAGAGAATACTCCTCTCGCTCCTTCGCTCCAGCCGATCACAATTCCCCGCTATCCTCGCGGATGAACACCTGCACAAGAAAAAGGGAACAAACAAGGGTGTAAAATCTACTAACAACAACTATGTATCGGTCAGGAAAGATACAATTTGCATTGATCAATCATTGAACAAATGTAAATGGAACCATAAGAGTAGTCATCTATCTTTATTAACAGAAAATAGAGTAAGGTACAACCGAAGTCCTGACGCTGAGTCCTTCTCTAGAGGGTCCAGCCAGCATATCTTTCAAGCATTCACCTTTGGAGCAAATCTCCCAAGTCAAAAGGTCTCTCTCTCACATACAAGGCAACAAGCTCATGACCTTCCTCAAGCTCAAAGCAATCCTCACACAACACACCAAATGCCTACAGAAAGCAGCACTAAAATGCCCTAAGAATTCCTCAATCAAAGTCTACATGTTCCAAAACTATCTAACTAGCTGCTCATGGGCAATGGAAGTGGCTTATAAAGGAGAAGGAGTCTCCTTGAATAGCTAAAGGATGAGCTCTCCCCCACAATAAGTGGATGGTCAGTCGAACAGACATGCCAGAGAAAGGATGGCGACCTCAACAATGCTAACAACCAGTTCTGGAGGGATCTAGAAGGCTGGTTGTTAGAACAAATTCGCCCAAACAGGATCAGCATGGAAAACCCGTGAACTGCCGCGCTGACATCGCAAACCGATGTAGAAGAGGTCTGGTCAGCATGAAAAGGACAAACGGAGGGAGCGCTGTTCGTGGAAATGGGACCAGCGCGGAAAAGACGTGTGCTTCCGCGCTGGCAGCGCAGCAAATACATTGGCCCCCACCCGTCAGCGCGGTTATTTTATTAACAGACGCGATGATCCATTTAACTTAGGCAAAGGGGGTTTTTAGCCATTTTTGAGGAGCATGAGTATGGGTGAATGTGGTTTATGGCACAGTAGGGAGACTGACATGATGGCAGTGACATTTTACTGTGTAACATGGAGGAAAACTTTAATAGCTTTATTGATATAAAGATTAGAAGAGACGATTACAAACCATTGGTCTGACCCAGAGTCATCCTCCCAGCATGAACGCCCTTCTTCACCTCATGAAGAGCTTAGATCACCCAACACTATGATGTTCCACCAGGAAACCAACAACACTTCCCTACAAGATACAAGATTCCAGCCTCTGGATCTCTAGGATGAGGGATCCATATATAGATGATTGCAGGGGGGTGATTCAGCTTCTGGTATTTTTATTAGTGTCTTCTCTCCGGTAGTTCCTGATTCCACTTGGAGATTGATGATCTCTTTCTCATCCCTGGGCAAATTCAGAGAGGCAAGTGTCACAGGAGAAGTTTCTAGAAGATTCCATGATCATCCACCTTGGAAATTGTCTCTGCCATTTGTCTACTCTTGCCCATCGCACCTTACAGAAGAGCTTTCCAGTATGCATCACACATTTTTCACTGAGCAGGTGAGATGCATTGCAGTCTTAGCACTGAGCAATCTGTATGGTCCAGTTTTCACCAGTTCTGAGCAGTTTTCTGTGGAGAGCTTCTCGGAGATGATGTAATCGGATGACCTTGTTCCTTTAGGGTGTGAAACAACACTTTTAGGGACTCAGAATCCCTTAGTTTATGGACATATATGATTAGGGTTGTAGTGCCAAAATATGTCTATAACAGTTGCTCCTTAAAGCATGAGGTTGAAAATCTTTTGATGTCGGGTGAAATGCTTTATCAAGAGGATCCGAGGTTTTTTGAACTGGAAGGCGACCTGTAATAAGATTCAATACAACACAGTATCTTCATAGCATTTTCATGATCTAGCTAAGGTGGGCATTCCGATGCTTAGCTTTATAAATTCATTTTCATGTACATAGGACAAACGACCTTCTGTGTAGCAGATTGATGATTCTGATAGAGCCATCATCCTTTGATTCATATGATCATCTGTGAGGCAATGATGTACATTTGATGTCTTTATTTCCTTGAATATATCACAGCCTGGATGGATGAAACTCGATCTGGGGTCTTCAAACTCGTCCAATCTTCACCCAAAGTACAAGTCGATCCATGTGAAAAATGTTCTGGAGTCGAACATGGAAAGACATCGCCTGATTACCAGCCAATGATGTAAGTCGTTAACAGGTGCAAGAGGAATAACCGATAGTGATGATGACCCTGAAGGTACTAAAGTAAAATTTGTTTGGTGTGAAAATGGGGCTTGGCATCGAACACCATGCAAAATCTTTCGGTCGAAAGCCATTGATGTAAACCTGTCACTGGAAGTGAGAAACTTGCCATTAAGGCATGCAAGCTTCAAAGTAATGAAAGGGTTGTCCTTAGGTCGACTTCTTGGATAATGTGTTGTCGTCGACAAGAAGTGACCTGTCGTAGGAGGGCCTTAATGAATTCCACATCTATGACATGGAACAAAGAAAATGATTTTGTGGAGGTGAAAACAATCTGATGATACAGGGTTGAGGGTGGCGGTCATGAAGGAATGAAGCGTGAAGGTATTGCAGTGGATGAGAGACAGGCTGGGTTGTTGAATTCTCTGATTGACTTCTCTTGAACATATCGTCGAAACTGAAATGGATTGGTAGCGTTAACCCCAAATATGGATGGTACAACATACCAATGGTAATATGACAGGTGAACGGAATAACCCAACCCGACTCAATCGTGGTGATGGAGTGAAAGTGTCATGTTCAAGAGCGACTAGCTACCAATAAAGTTTCTTCAATTTTTCTTCCCAATTTTCCCCAGTCATTGCTGACTAGTACCTCTTTATTTTTACCAAGCTTGAGGAGGATAACATATGATTATTCTATAATTTTCCCTTCGGGCAAACCCGTCGCTATGTTTTAACGAGTCTAGAGATAGTGAAACTCGTTCTTATCTATATAGACAAGTTTGTTGCTATTGGTTTTAACGAGTTTAATGACAAAGACAACCTGGTCCTTTTTCAATTTTAGAGAGTTTGAAAAGGGACGGAAAGGAAACTCCAGTAATAATTTTTCGTCATATAATCCCTTAAGTCCGAAAAAGTATAAAACAATACGAAAGGGATGAATTTTTGATAATTTTAACGAGCCAAACAAGACAAGCACTCGATCTTTTTGTGTAATAATCCCTCAGGTCCAAAAACATTAAAATCTAGAGGAGGGATAGCACTTCTGATATCTTTAACGAGCTGGAGAGGCCAATTGCTCGGCAATCTTTTCATATTTTATGAGTCGGACGAAAATAGCTTAAAGGAGACTCATTTTTGAGGAACGAGTGATATTTTCGGGTAGCTACTGATTCCAGGTAAGGTTTGGAATTTTCCAATCATGGCAGTGTCACAAGGATGGCTAACAGAATCACTCATCATAGCTGTTCCTCAAAAGGGTAAACAATCAAATGGAGGCGTATGATCGGCTAAAACAGAGTGGAGGTGATGGTAAGAACACGACCAAGGCTCAAAAGCTGATGATAATGCATTCGCAATGGTTATTTACCAGAGGTTGGTTCATTTTTTAATGAGCTTAAACTCTGGGGGAACATTTTCTCATTCTTAGGTTTAATTTTTAACGAGCTTGAACTTTGCATAAAAACTGCTCGTGATAATGGTCATTGACATTCGACTCACCGTTAACACTATGTTCTTTCAAGGGTCATACTACTTGTTCAATTGCTCCATCAAACTGATTAGAAATGAGAATACATGCTTGAAAAATGGGTTAAAACACTAATACCCTACTCGAATTATGTGAAAAGTAACTTAAAAGTAGTTTTTACCCCTCATTTTACCATTTCATTTGAGCTTGAGATTGTTGGAGCTTTGGAGGTGTTTTCCCCCTTGATTTTCACTAGCTGATATAGGGAGATTCTATGGATGATTCTTCACACCGTCTGGACCACGTAGGAGCTAAACCTGTGCTCTTCAGTTGCATTCTTTCCTTTTTGAATTCTGAGCATGTTTCCCTGCTTTTCTGAACCTCTGGGGTTTGAAAAAATCATTTTTCCCCCATCACACCCTGTGTATATTGAAAGGTGTGATGCATACTAGGTTGGCCATTGGCCAGTCAGTATGCATCTCACCCAGTACACAGCTAGGGTGCGATGGGCGCAAGGAGGGAAACTTGTGCACTATTTTTCATGGAAATTTTGCCTGTTTTTTGCCAAATCAGGATCCTGACTCTTGTTTGTTTTTCAGATATTTATCAGAGAAAAATGGTTGTTACATGGTGAGAATGTGAGCATGAAGAAGAGGAGATGGTTTCTTTACATGATCTGGGTACAATAACTGAATTGTGGAACTGTGGTTTGCTCAAGTTCTTCCGCATCTCTAGCATGAGGCATGTTAGAGTCGGTCTTGTCAGTCCTCCATCAGAGATCAAAACTCTTTCTGCATTTCATTTTAGGAGTCTCACTCCATTTACTCAGCTGCATTCTACTTGGGGCATGCCATAATCTGATGGAAAAGGTCTTAGTCATTTCCCCTCATGTCTGGCACCTGCTCGCTTAGGTCTTTTGTCAATGTTCACTAAAGTCCATAACAGTCAATGTTTGATCCCTTAATGGACAAGAGTCATTTTTAGACATTAGGTCTAGGGATTAGTCAATTTGGTCTTCAACCATGTCCAATAAAGCCATGCAGGCCAGAGGGAGGCCCTTACAAAGTTGTGGTTCAAAGATTTTCATCATCATGTTGATAGATTACGATTGTTCTTCAAAACTCTGTTTTGAAGAAAATTCAAACAGTGTGTCATTTGGGATAAATTTCAAAACATTTCCAGTTGATCTCTTCAGGCGCAGTCATGGTTTCCTTGGTCAAATGCCATGTCAACAACCCTTGCAAAAAGTGACAAAAAATTTCATCATTTTGGCTAAACATTCAAAGGGAAAAGTGAAATACAGAGTTGCATTAAATCAGGAAAAAGAGCCAAAATAAAAACATTATCAAGTTTTGAAGACACAAAAATTAAACCCATGACTCCAATGTCTTTATAAAGGATTCCCACAAGAAACCAAGTCATTGTGAACACCAAGGGTAGAGAGAAACATTGCCAAGTGTTTGTGAGAAGCTAGTGCGTGTTTGGAGTAATATTGGAGGCGTTTTCCAGAGCGCGGTGCACACACAGAGGGGCGTGGTGAACATAGAGAGCACGGCACACAGAGCGCTACCCTGCAGTGGTGGAAATACATGGGCACGATGCACATACAAAGTGCGGCACACTGGGTTTGCTGTGCGGCGCACACCCACAAAGGCCCGAATTTGTGCCAATTTTCATCAAATCACTTTGAAACCCTTCCAATTGACAGAGATCACATCAACACACAGTTCCATACCATCATCAAAGGACAGTCCAAGCACAGTACACATACAATAGTCATGGCATCAGAGCATTCATTGGAGTATGAGATGGAAACCTAGAGTGATTCATCCTCAGAAGAACAAGCTCCCCGGAGACATCACAAAAGTGGCAAACATGTTAGGGATGAGCCAACCACCCTCACTGAATTGCAGGCCTGCTCCCTTGTTATGTCATGTTTCCAGCATCTATCATGTTTTGAGTTTTTTCAAAGGGTGGCTAATGTTCGAGTTCATCATGAGTTGGCCCGTCTTTTTGTGCTTCACCTACATGGAGGTCACTCTATCTTGACCGGTGTCACCTTCACACTGACACCCGAAACTGTCTCATTAGCAACTGGCATACTGAATGTTGGAGAACCATGGCACAAGAAACAAAGGGTTGATCAGTAGCATTATGAGCCTTACATTAAGGCTAGTTTCTTGAGGCAGCTCCAAAGAGTCTTTCCATTCCGATATTTGAAAGATGAATATGCTCCACATGAAATTGATCATGAAATATTTTAGCTATGAGGGGAGGTTATCCCGTCTATATGCCTATCACATCAGGTTGCTCATGCACTTTACCAGGGTATGGATGATGAACATGCCATATTTCATTTGCAGGAACATAGAGAGGATGAACACCTTCATGCAGCACAAAACCCCTCAGTAGCAACTTAACAATGTTTATCATTTTGTTCTTATTAAGATTTTGCTGGATCATCAGCTGGGATTATAGGGCATTACTTGGGATGACTTCATCTCCCGTGACCTCTTCAGCACTTCACAGGTATTATTAGAGGTTGAGCATGAGATAGGTGGTCCTTCTCATCAGTATGACCACCATGAGACCACTACTATGCCAGTATTCATCACCTATCAGAGAGGTAGTAGACATTTGTTTGCAGCAGCAAAGCGAGTGTTATCTCCACCCGGGGTGGAAGGGGCCTCGCTTCCGACATCGGCAACATAGGTACAGGACAAGGGCAAGAATCTCATGCATGACGAGGGGCCATAAGTTGAAAAAGAGGGCGACTTCATCCTCATTCATCATGATGATACAAATGTAGAGAGTGCCAAGCTTAGGACGACCATCCAGGAGCATAAAACGGAGATCCAAGATTTTTCTCTAAATTTGAAGAGGGCCAAGTTGATTATCAGGTATTTGGAGTAGAGGAACAAACAGCTTAAGGAACAGCATGAGATCATGGAGCTACAACACATCTATGAGAATCGCCAAGCTGCCCAACATAGGAGGATTGAGCTCACTCCCTTAGAGCAAGAGATTAACAATGACCGAGAGTCTTGGCTTGAGCGTATCAAAATCCACCTTCAGTGACTTCTAGAGAAGCCTGACGAGGACAAAACCATATTGAGGTGGATGGTTTATCACTACAGGGCACAGAATATGAGTTCAAAGGCTCGGATAAGGAGTTTGAAGGCAAAATTGGGGAGAGAGACAAAGAGACAAAAGAGGAAAAAAGAGCAAGATCGGCTTCGAATCTTGGCTAAAGCCTATTTGGCCCAGCATAGCACCTCATAAGGAACCTCTAGCCCAAATTTCAAAAAATTTGGATCAATTTTGGTCACATGACAAATTTTTGGGCACAACACAGGGTTTTTCTCCCTGTGCGTCGCACCACTGGCGCGACGCTTAGGATTGGGAGCTCCAAATCACAAATGGTTTGCATTTTTAGATTTAGCATGAAAAATCATGAATGTTGGTGCATGGACAAGAATTTTGGGAAAGTTTTGAGTCCGCAGGAGGTCAAAAACACTCAAAAAATGACCTCTCTGCCCCTATTTTGACACACAGGAAGCAGTCTTGGGAGAATGAAGTTTTGGAGGGGCAAATGAGCACCAAATTCAGAAATTCTACTTGGGTTAGAAAGTAGACGGGCAGGGAATTCTAAAAAGCACACTTGGGCACAATTTGGACTCCAGAAGGTACCTCAAAATCGCCTCCAAAGTGGCATGGTGCATATAGATTTGGGCGTGGCGCATATAGACCAAAAAGGCCAAAATCACTTCCACTCTGTGACATTTCGATTCGCGAATTTCTCCAAGTGGGCCCGCTCATTTACACTATATTTTTTTCGGTACGTAAGGAAAATTTTAAAGTATTTTAACTAAAGGTTGGCTTCTATCCAAGTGGAAAAGGAAGGCGAGCAGTCACCCAAGCCATTTGTCATTTTTGTAACGCTGCACCTGTAACTAATGGTTGGCTTTCCATTTCCATTTTGTAATGATTTGAAAAAATCCCCAACTCTGGGTCATTCTATTTCCCAATGGCATAGTCTATTTATTGTATGCAAACCATTTGCAAAGGGTTGTAATTTCTGGGAGACTGTGGGAGAGAAACTCAGTTCTTCATTGTATATTTTGACAAAGAATTAATGAAAGGCAGTGGCTCTGGTTCATGAGATTCATGTGGTGTAAGTGTAGCAAATGTGTTCTCTTTATGTTTCATATGTATTTCATTATGTTTCATAGTACATTCATATTCATTTCCAGTGAAATTTTCTAAGTAAGATAAGGTAGAATTCATGTTTATTGCTCTGCCTGTGGGAAAGTTTCATGTTATGTGTTCTTCTTCTATTGAAAAGGATTCTTGTGTTTATGCCCTTTTCACTCTTCTAAACAATATCTCCATTCCACATTATTTCAAATTAAATTGCTAGACTTTCTGCCTATCTTGCTTCATGAAGTAATTTGTGCCTTTGTGTTAAATTCTCTACTCATTGCTGTTCGTTGGTCCCATACATCTCAGAAACTCAGTCATTTATCAAAAATTGCTTCTTGTTTCCATATTTATTTAACTAGCCTAAAATCAAATATTTCACTATAAGTCATCTCAGATCATATCGTTTATCTATTCACTGAGCATGACACGGAGAGAGCCCTCTCCTGTTCTGGTAGAGCTAGCTACCAGACTGAGCGTGGTTTGTGGTTACCCTAAATTTTGCCTTTCTTCAGCCTAAGGCAAATTTAGGTGATAACAAGGCAATAAATCAACTTGTTGCAATATTTCCTCGATGCATGGGATCCTACTAACCAAGTGTTCCACATCAGAGGAAAATCCATCCCCTCGACTATTGTGGACATCTATTTTTTGACCGGTTTATCGAGGCATGGTGCCCCTCTCTCACTATCAGGTTCCACCTGTGGGGGCGAATCCGTGAGCGATTATATTCGCCGATACTGTAGAGAAGGATCTCAGCTGAGTAGGGACAGCAAGATCAACATTCAAGATGTCACTAACCAGTCTTTGAGGACCATCTTGTTCACCTTTGCTAGACTGGCTGGTAGTGCGGCTCTTCACTTGGCCAACAGGTCCTACATGCAGTATGCCTTGGAATGCCTCGAACGAAAGGTTTTCAACTGGTGTGATGCAGTACTTCTGATGATAAAAGAACACCTTACCAAGATGAAAAATGGACAATCTAAGAACTTTGGCTATGGTTCCATTTTGACTGCTTTCGCCTTGGAGAAGATCCCACTGATGCAGCCATAGTACATTTCACATGGCTTGTTGCCATCTGCTGAGCCACGGATGCAAAGATGGGTTGACCTTATGGCCCGACATATTGGTCAGCCACATGTTTCTTTCTCTGATGCCTTCTTTGAATGGTTCAACCATCAGGAGATGGTTTATGCTGAGTGTCCGTATGCTGGTATGGATTTCCGAGGTGACCCAGATTTGGTGTTGTCGGCTGCTGAGTAGTGGAGCGTTATAAGTAAAATCTCTGACCATATCCCTGTTTATTTCTTTTATAATGCTCTTGTGCTTTCTTTTATCAAGACTAATCAAAACTCATGTGCTCATGCAGATATCGGACCAGTGCTACCAACAGTGTGATTGAGAGAACTAGCTGTCGTTCCAGCAGGAGAGGCTGTAGGAAGGGCTGTCCTTCGTGACCGAGACTCTTGCAGCATTGTAGGATTAGATCGAAGGCCTCACTCTTGGTATCCCGTATGTGTGGATTGACGAGCTGCCTTTGAGATTACAGCGACATACTACTGGTGTGCACGTCAATGGACTAGGCTTTTACGCATGATTGGACAGGTGGTGAGTTGTTATCACCAGCACCATTAGACTAGGGTGCCCCCTAGAATTTTGAGTTTTTGGGTCATTTGACTGATTTTTTCTTGGACACAGAACACTATGTGTAAACCATAAACAGTTTATATATATTTTTTATTTTCAGAGCTTTATTTTGGTTAAGTTACATGATCCTGATGCAAATATTGATGAAATGCTTTTCTTTTATAAACGTCGCAAATGTCTATCTAACACATAATTTTCCAATGAATCTGTTAATGTGTTTATGTTTTTGGAAATATGTTGATATTAGATAGAATCAAACTGGCTTTCCAAAATCTTGACCCTTAGGTACATGCGATAGATAGCTGGATTTTGTACAGAATAGATATCGGTGAGCTGTAGAATGACGAGATGTGAGTCTAGCCTGACAACAAGTCGGCGTATGCCATGTGCGATGGCATCAGAGAGGAGCTCTATCAATGCACTATATTTGGTGATGTTGCTCGTTGATCGGCTAATACATACCCCTCTGAAAGTTACTAACTCGCCGCTTGGATCAAAGATGGCCTAGGCCGCAGAAGATGTAAACTACAGCTTGCTCCATCAGCATATCAAACAAATGATTCCAAGGGGTTCAACATCTGTAACAAATGAAAAAGTGGATTTCCTGACCAAAACGATTTCTTTTAGCGAAAAAAAAAATGTAACAAAAGCATATGAAGAGGTTACTACACTGAATCAAGCATGGTAACGCGTAAGGTACAACCCGTTTCGGGGTTGCGATAGTCGAATCCCATCATAATCCACTAACTCGTAGGATCCTTTTTCTAATACACACTTAAAAATATAGGGGCCCATCCATAAAGACTGGAACTTACCCACTCCCAATTTGTTAGATTCCTGGTTGTAAAGTAAAACCAGATCACCTTCTGAGAAGACACGGGGTTTGACATTCTTTTCAAACCGCGCCTTGACTCGTTTCTTATGTGCTTTGTTAGCCAAGGCGGCTTCACGATGGGTTTCATCCAGTTGGATTAATTCCAAGAAACGAGCCTCCTCTTCTGAAGTTTTGGGGACAAGGTCGACTGTGAGTTTGAGGGACGAGATTTCACACTGAACTGGTAAGATTGCTTCCAAGCCATACACCAGCTGAAAGGGTGTAAACCCAGTCACATTTATCACCGATGTTCGGTATGCCCACAAGGATGAGTACAGGATCAAGTGCCAACTCCGTTTATGGACTCCAATCATCCTTTGCAACATGCGCTTCAGGACTTTGTTCATTGCCTCAACTTGTCCATAAGCTTGCGGATAATATGGAGTAGAGCTATCGTGGGACAGTCCTAATTTGGCAGCCAACTCAACCATCATGTGATTGCAGAAGTACGATCCATGTTCTATCACTATAGCTTGTGGAACACTGAATCTGGAGACTACATGATTGAAAAAGAAACAAGCAACCATTTCACCATTGTTGTTTAATGTAGGCATCGCCTCGGCCCATTTTGTAAAATAGTCAACTGCGACTATGATATACCCATGCCCCTCGGCCGAGGTGGGGTTACATGTCATGAAGTCTATGCCCCATTTGGTGAATGGCCCAACAACGACTACTGGCTGCAGAGGTGTGGGTGGTATTCTAGTTTTGCGATCGAAGATTTGACAAGCATGGCAACTTTTGACTGCGGTTATGCAATCCTTGAACACTGTTGGCCACAAGTACCCTACTTGTAAAATATTTTGTGCTGTAGCATAACTAGATTGATGCCCCCCACATGTTTTTTCAACCTCCTCATGCGTGAGGCACCTCTGCAGAACTGTATCAATACCACGACGGTAAAGTGTATCACCGACGATCATGTAGTCTTTTGCTTGGTATCGAGTACGTCGTTGCTCTGAACGGGAGGTATTAGACCTACATATCTAGGTTTGGAGATAGATTATTATATCTCCATACCACGGATCACTTGAAGATATCAGAAATAAAGGTTCATCCACGATTGTTGCATTGGATGTTGAATCGTTGGACGATGATGGGAGATTGCATGGTAACTCCATGAAAACCAGGGCTTTCTTTGATTTGGATTTTATGAATTCCAGATCAAATTCTTGCAAAATTGCTATCCATTTGGAATATTTGCCCCCCTGTAACTGTTGTGACAAGATATAAGTCATGGGGTTGCAATCTGATAAAATGGTAGTTTTTTCGAAAGAGGATATAGTGTTGAAATCTTTGTATTGCTTGAACAGCTACGAGAGCTAGCTTTTCAACATAGGAGTACTTGGTTTCTATATCATTTAAGTTTCGACTCAAATAATAAATAGGATGTTCAATTCCATTGTCTTCTTGAACTAAAACCATTGCTATGGCCATATCTGCTACAGTCAGATACAGGTTAAAGTCTTTTTGATAATGAGGAGCATACATTAATGATGCTTTTATTAGGGATTCCTTTAAAGCATCAGAGGAAGCTTGCGCGACCTAATCCCAGTTGAAGGGTACTTCTTTTTTCAACAAAAGGGTATAACCTTTAGCAAGTTTGGCATAATTTGGAATGAACCTCCTCAGAAAGTTTGCTTTCCCTTGGAGTTTCTAAATTTGAAGCAAGTTTGAAGGTGGAGGAAAATCAATGATTGCCTTAACCTTACATGGGTTGAGACGAATCTCGTCCTTTGAGACTACAAAGACAGGTAAATGACCAAAACCGACACAAAACACACATTTGTGTGGATTAAGTCATATCTTGTAGTGTCGGGAACGTAGAAATATCGCTCTCAAATGCCGCAGATGATAGGTTTGCTTTCGTGAATGAGCTGGAAGATCGTCGAGATATGGTTGAACGATGTTTTTGATGTTACGGAAGGCATAACTCATTGCCCTCTGAAAGGTTGCCCCTATGTTATTTAAACCAAAAGGTAGCTTGCGGTAAGCAAATGTGCCCCATGGACAAATAAATACAGTCTTTGACTGGTCCTATGGGCAGATATTTATTTGATTATACCTGGAAAATCTGTCCATAAATGAAAAGATTTCACATGCAACGCATTCATCAATTATCTGGTCAATGAAAGGTGTAGGGTAGTTGTCTTTTGGACAAGCTTGATTTACATCCCTATAATCGACACACACTCTAATCATTCCTTACTTTTTCATCACAGGAACAATATTTGATACCCAATCGGTTAGAGGAACCAAGTAAATGAAACCAGCATGGAGAAGTTTTTCAACTTCTACCTTGATGGCAGAGGCTTTCTTGGGGTGCACCTGCCGAAGTTGTTGTCTTACTGGTTGACATCTGGATACACCTTAATTTCATGTTCAACTATACTCAAGTCAATGCCTGACATTTCTTCATATGACCATGCAAAGACATCTCTGAACTCATGAAAGAATGCGTAATATATTTCTAGTTCTGAAGGAGAACATGATTTGTTGACATGAATATTCTCCACAAAATTTGGTTTGGTTGAGATATTGATGGCGATAGTCTCTTCAATATTGGACAGGTTTCACTCGAAATCCACCGTATTTACAATATTCGATAGGAAATCAAATACTGAAGGATGATCAAGGTCACTGGAACACTCTTCTTCATAATCTGGAAGATGGGAATGATGGTGGTAATCTTCCCATGGTGCCTCATCAATCATCATTGATTGAACAATTACTTCATCTATAGAATTTACATGCGACCAAGGATCTGAAGAGGTACCATATTCCATAGACCTATCTATCCAAATGCTTGATGAGCATTGATTTGGGTTCGCCTCCCATGCCGAAAACATTGATTGCTAAAATATTTCTATTGGGGTTGGGGGCAAAACCTAGCGATGATCCATGCTAACATTGTGTTCGGATATATTCATAATGGAAGACACCATATTGCAGGTTCACACCATGGCCACTTCCACCAGATTGTTTGGAGGCGATAGGGAAAAAGTACCCATCAATATCGAGTCTTTTAGTAGGCCTACTCGAATATTTTGAAGCGACTAAGAGCTCTCGTGGATCATTAGAATGCTTCTCGTGACTTGTGAACTATTGGGGAGGAGTGTTTGTTGGTCGATGATTGTAATTCCTCCTTGGAAAGGAAATGCAATCTTTCTGAAGTAAGTCGACACAACAACAACCATAGCATATATCTAGGACCTTCCCAGTAGGATGTTGTAATCTAGGTTTCCATCGATAAATTCAACATCAATTTCTACTATTTTGCCCCCCAGTTCGACTTGCAAGTTACTTAAAATCTCGTATGTAGTGTAGGTCTATCCATAAAATTCTTTTAATGTCATCTATGATCATGACAAGGGTGGTGGACCTAATGTTTTCCAGCAACTCATTGACATAATACATGTATATGCTCCCTCATCAATAATCATTCGATGAACTATTTTGTTGAAGGCTTTCACTTGAATAAGGAAAGCGAGTTGAGCTGGTAACTACGGGTCATATCCTTTATGATTAAAGGCCACAAGATTGGAATCCACTGGGTCAATCCCACCTATTACTGATAATAGAGCCTGCTTCTGGGAGGGGCAATTTTGCAGTACCTCAAGTGTCAACATAGCGAACGACGATTGGGCCAGGTCCTCTACTATATTATAATTCTGTGCTGCTCTAGCACAAGGATTAAATGTTGATTTGTGTACTACTCCCTTTAGCAGCTTTATCGTCAGCTCAGGAATGATGGGTGGCATAACTTCGGTTGAAGTTGTTGTTGAACTACTAGGTTGATCAGTAGCCTTATTGTTTGACAGTTGTGGATTCTCGTAATCTTTATTCATAGTCGCTATCAAAGAATCTTTTTGTTGTTTTGAAACAAACAACATAAGCACTTGGGATGGGGAAGCATTGTCACTAGCAACCAGATGGTTCATGGGTTTGGAAATGGATCAGTTAATACCACTGAGGTTTTTGAACTCTTAAAGAGTTTCTTAACTTTAGCTTTATGTGGACAATCTCTCGTCTGATGATCCTCATCGCATATCTAACACCCCACAGGGTGTTTCCTTTGCCCAAAAGGGTTTGTTGAAGATTTTTCAGGAGATGACTCCTCTTGTTTCTTCTTTTTCCCTTTCTTTTTCTTCTTTCCTCCTGGTTTCTTTAGTTCTTTGCCTTTGTCAGTCAACACGGCATTTACCTCTAAGGCGAGAAGTTCTTCATTTTCATTTTGACTAGAAACCATATGAGCTTTCTTTGATGTAGCCTTTACAGTTTTCGTGCTAGTCGTACCTATCACGCCATTGCTAGCATGAGAGTCTTTGTTTGATTTAGGAGGAGGAGGAATGGAAAATTCTGGTCTAGGAGCATCAGGGATTTTCTCATAAAGCGTGCCAGGCTGAGTATAGATCAAGTCTAGATATTGCGCACGAGCAATGACTTGCTCTTTAGTGACGACCCCTCCCTTTGCCACATCTTCTGTGATAGAAGGTAATAATGACTTAATAAACCATTCAACTAGCAGCTGATTAGGAAAATGTGTTTTTACCATTCTACGACGACGTCACCACTCATGAACATGATCAGATATGTGAGTGGCTGTCGTCTGTTTGAAATTGGTAAGAAGCTCTGTTCCTGTTTCGTACCTTATTGGTAACTGAAAATGGGTTAAAAAGGTTGTGGCAAGGGCACTGAAGTTATCGAATCAAGCTCTAGGCAATTCGATGTACCATTTCACTGCCGGACCAGTTAACGTTTGCTAAAAAAGGCGAAGTCTAATCGAATCATCATTGAGAGTGTTGGATGAACACCACAAATGAAAAGTCATCACATGATTCGACGAGTATTCACCTAGATTTCCATTAAATTTAGGAATGTCTAATGGTAGTTTATGAGGAATCACTGGCGACCAAGGGGCATAACCAATTGGATCATTTGTTAGCCGATTTAGATTCGGTAACTCTAAAGTCACCACGAAGGGCAACTGTTGATTCAGGTTTGACGAAGCATACCCAGGATAGGATGGTATTGCCTTAGCAGTGGGTCTTTGCATACCAACATAATGCATTTGATGCTAATAACTTTGGTAAGGTTGATGGGCATAACCATTATGAAATGATTGATGTTGACCGTTTTGAATATATGGTTGCCCATTACTTGCAAAGATTTGTTGCTCAGATAATTGGTAAACTTGTTGGAATTGTGGTTGTTGATATTGCACCAGCCATGCTTGTGAAGCCATTTTCTGTTGTTCGATACTAGCTATTTGACCTAGATGAGGGGTAATAGTACCCATTTGAACCTGGGTCGCTCCGGTTAAGGAGCCAGTAATCGGTGATTGTGGTTGCGTCATGAAGATAAGAGGTTGTTATATTAGAATCTGAGAAACTTGAGGTTGGCATAAAATAGGCAACGCTTGTACTTGCAAAACTGTCACAATGGCTAGTGTAGTGGGGATATTCGACACAGGTAGGCTTTGTTGCATTGAGTATACAGCTCTTGGTTGCTGAGGTAGTATTGGCACCCAACCATTGGATGTAATTCCAGCATGACCCGAATTCTGTTGCGAACTCCCATATGGTTGTTCTCCTGGAGGAAACAATGAAAGGGCATACTACCACCCCATATGGTGGCAATCTAGTGCTCAAAGGAATGATTGGCCTTTGGGGACCAGAATGCCCAAATTGATACTGTTGCAAAGGATCAATTTGCTGAGACTCAACATAAGTAATTTTGGATATTATTCCGGATGAACAAACGGTAACAGACCATATTGTTGAAACAATCCATAGATGGACACCATCTAGCAGTTGAGAGCTAGTTGGGACAAATTGTACACCACCAAACACTGTTGAAGTAGTAGAAAGAGGTTCTGCTATTGCTGCGTCAGATGACACAGTCCTCGATGTCGACGGTTGTTCAGACATATCTAGTCTATCCAAAAGATTTCCTAGTGATTCTATAGGAACTTGCGATGAAAGGAGACTAACTTCTAATGAAGAAGGATATAGGGTGATCTCGGCTCCAAAATGCAATGGAGTACTGGATGGAGGATCCTCCAAAATCTCTTCTATAGCAATCAATCCAGGTGGGAGAGGTAGACCGTCAGGTCCGTAAAATATTTATGGTGCCAAAGAAGGTATAGATTCTACAACGACAATTGTTGGAGGGGTAACACCTTCCGAATCAGCTGTAGATGGAGCTAGTTCAGGAATATAAGCATTTACCATTACACTAGGATCAGTTCTAATGTCCTCTTATGGCCGCGAAACTTCTTCTGTAAAGGCAGGTAAACTAGAAATGGTTGGAGTAACTGGAGTCCCTAAGGATGTTGGAACACAAATTCCAAGCAAACCAGGGGACTTTGATTCGGTTAAATGAGTTCGCATTGTCCAGAATAGTTTCGTTTCTAGAGTCAAAGATGATTGACTCGTTAATCTCTGCGAACGATGGGGTTTCGATTGACTTTCTTCTATGATTGTAGATTGCTTGATGAACCCAAAATAAAGGGGAAAAAGTGATTCCGAACTAAATGAATTTTAGACGCTTTGACACAACTTGCTTTTTCAATTTTTAAGAGTTGAGAAAAAGCTAAAGATGACTCTAGTCACCTTCGATGTTTAATGAGCCTGAAGTGACAAGTGCTCAGATGGACCTTTTCCTTTAAGGAGTCTGAAAAGGAATGAAAGAGACTACTCTGGAAATCTAGACAGAGGGATTACCAAACCAATCACAAAACTGTCGAATTACTTTTTATGTACAGCCGTCAATCTTCGCGGCATTTTGTGTTCAGTGCATTACGTCGATAGGGCGGCAAGACGGGGCTCCTAAGGATAAGGATATAGCCTATTGTGGCTCCCAATATACTTGACTGTACGTGGAGCACAAGTCGTTTGGCAGCTTATCGTCTCAAAGAGAGGAATCACCCAACCTAAACGAAAGTGTAGTTACAGGCTTACGACGCCGAATACGTCTCTAGCCAGATTTCAATGTTGTGTGTTAGTCCAAAGCGTTATGTTCATTTGGATTTTATTTTACGGTTATCTTTCTTAAGATTTCCTTTATGTATTTGATGTTATACAATCTTAAAATGCAATCTAAGATATAACAATTGTTAATCTTCTTTCTTTTTGCAATGAAAATCCTAGCTACTAAGGAAAGAGAAGTGAGATTCTTTCAACATAGAGCAGAGAGCACACACTATATGCACTGTCCTAAATAAAAATCAACAACCAGCCTAAATCTAAATGCACATGTATGTATTTGTTTTCACTTTCTTAATGTGTGAATGACAAAAAGAATGCTAAGTACAAATCTGAATCATTTTAAGTGACAGTACTAACGATTTTCTCTTCAAAAGACGAAAGGAAGATAATGACGACACTTTGTGATTTTGAATTGAAAATTGCTTTCGACACTTGAAAAACTATTGATTCAAATCAAATACAAGAGTAACAGTGTAATCGACCATCAAGAACAATAGGATTCTTTTCTTTGACTAAAAATGACACTTGAGACACTTCCAAATCAAAATACGATAGTTGGATTACGCTACTTCTTTGTAAAGGAGAACCGTAAATGGCGAACAATACATAAAAACATTTACAGTTATTTGTACAGTGGAGGCTGAATCATGCAAAGGAAGGTAGTTTACATAGTGGTATACTGATCACAGACAACAAAACTCCTGAATAAAGCTGAAGAGAGTGAACAAAAAACAAAAATCTAGAAGTAGAAGAAGTCTTATCTGATCATTGCACCTGTAACACAGGGAAAGAGCGATGCATCTCACCTACTACACATGGGAGGTGTGATGCATCTAGATTCCTAAGAGGAGAAGGTGCGATGGTCTAGGGACAAGACTTCAACTTGGTTCTCGGTCACAGTTTGTATCTTAGTTTAGGGATTTAAGCCAGGCTAATGATAGTCAATTAATGCAAATCACAGGGGTTGATCTAATGAGGCTACTTGAGCCACCACTAGGGCAATTAGGATGTTTTCAAATCAATTGTTCCGTTTATAAACAAAAGCCAGAGATAAATTGAAGTAGCATTGATCTACTTTGCACTTGCATAGCAAATGCAGTTTGAAGGCTAGCTAGCTTGACTTCAAGCTCTGTTTGTAAGTTTATAAAGCAAACAAATGTAGACAAGCAAACAAGCTATTCACTCCCCAGTGGAGTCACCATTTTGTTATCGGGAAATCTAGTGTCTATGCAGAGCTGCCAGTCCCACTAAGATGGGTAGCTATCTTAGAAACAAACATATTAAAGTTACTTTCATTTTCCTTTACGAGAAGTAGATAGGAGAGGAACAAAGAATACCAACCTCAATCTCTCGCTTGGTTCCTTACTTGTTCCTTCTCCCCTCTAACAGATCTTTGCCTCTCCTTCCTTGATTACTTTGATTCATAGAGTACCTGTAAAGTCAAAGCAACATAATACCTTCAAGGTGCAGAGATCTACAGTCATAAACAATATAGGACCAGATATATATTGACCACACAAATGCATATATTATCAGACATAGAAGAATGTGGAGGAAAACATGAATAGCTTTATTGATATAAATATTAGAAGAGAGGATTACAACCCATTGGTCTGACCCATCGTCATCCTCCCAACATGAAATCCCTTCTTCACCTCATGAAAAGATTGGATCACCTAACACTATGATGTTCCACTAGGAAGCCAACAACACTTCCTTACAAGATACAAGATTCCAACCTCTGGATCTCTGGGATGAGGGATCCATATATAGATGATTGTAGGGGGGTGAGTCAGCTTCTGGGATTTTGGTTAGTGTCTTCTCTCTGATAGTTCATAATTCCACTTGGAGATTGATGATCTCTTACTCATCCCTGGGCGAATTCAAAGAGGCAAGTGTCATAGGAGAAGTTTATGGAAGATTCCATTATCATTCACCTTGTAAACTGTCTCTACCATTTGTCTACTCTCGCCCATCACACCCTATAGAAGGGCTTTCCAGTATGCATCACACTTTTTTCACTGAGAAGGTGAGATGCATCGTACCCTTAGCACTGAGCAATCTGTATGGTCCAGTTTTGACTAGTTCTGAGTAGTTTTCTGTGGAGAACTTCTGGGAGATGATGTAATCAGCTGACCTTGTTCCTTTATGGTGTGAAACAACACTTTTAGGGACTCAGAAGCTCTTGGTTTATGGACATATATGATTGGGGTTGTAGTGCACAAATATGTCTATAACACTAGTACATGCTATTCTATGGAGGAATGATAAGCTAGAATATTCTACAAGTGAGCTGCATGCATACTTCTCAACGCTGACCCAAGCAAAACCTGAAAAATAGAGTTTCGTCTATTTTAACCTAAAATCTGACCTAAAACCAAAGAAATGCTGAAAAAAACTTTATGGACAGAAAATTATGCAATAAAGCCATGGTAAATGAACATGAAAGGATCTAAGCATGTGAATCCAAACTAATATCAACTTCTCCAACTCGAAATATCACACTAGCAATTGCATGAAGGGCAAAAACTATGTTTTTGGTGGCAGCAGTAGTGCCTTGACCTCAAATCATGGTCCCAAGGAGGGAGAAATGAGATCAAGACCTGCTGGTAGCCTTTTTGGATATTTTTTTGTTACTGCAACAAACTATTTAAGCAACTTGAAGCAAAAACAACTAATCTAACCATCAAAAGAAACCTAATTTAACAAAACAAGATTTAACCTAAACAACAAAAATTATCTCATGAATTCAAGCAAAAGCATATAAATACACAAAGGAGGTCCTAGGAACTTGGGTTGGACCCTAACCTAAGAGCTTCAGCTCTCCAGGAAAGATTAGTGCTGGTTCAAAACTGGATTCATCTTCATTGATCAAAAAATAATAGTAGTTACATCAGAAAATTGTCTTCAAAAAGAGCTCGAAAATGAGGTGAGTGCAAGGCTGCACAAAAGTGTGAAAATAGACTATGAAATGGCTAACCTACTGAGGCTTGAAGCCTTCTTATTTATACAAGTGGGGACTCCCAACAATCCTCCTAAACTCAAGGAACTTGGCTGCCTAGAATAGAAGATAATAGCAGCCCTACTTGACTTGCTCGACTGCCCTTTAGAATCATCAATGTGGGCCCTTGCACTCTGAGCTGTTGATGAAGAATTTGAGAAAGGGGTAATTTAATGAAGGGGACATCCCTCCTATAAGTCCTCATCCATGTTTCCTCGAGTTTGGTTGTTGTTTTTCTCCTAAATTCTTGGTCCTTGTCCAAAATTGTCCAAAAAAATTTGCAATAAACACTCATTAGACCACATGGCAAAGTGACCATCCCCATTCACTCTATTGACATAAATATATTTAAAAACATACACAAAAATATTGAGAATGGCAGATTAAATGAAAATAATAGGCATAATGAGCCCATATAGTTACCCATTTTTGGGGCTCATCATCACCCCCTGCTGAATGGGTTGCTCATCCTCTAAGCAACTAAACCAGTTCTCCATCTCTAATAGCTTTAACATCTTCCTTGACATCCCAAGCCTCTGATATGATGTTTTCTTCTCTGTCATGAAAACCTACTTTTCTGTCCACTTCCTCCCAGTGTTTCTGTTCTTCATCTTCCTTAACCCCTTCCAACAATCCTAACAGTAGTGGAGGACTAAACTTAAGACCAATCTAGTTGGATTTCAAGTTTTGCATTGATTGTTTATATAGAGGCACTCTCATCATAACTTCCCTCATTCTGGTTGGGGAGTGATACTCCCTGATCTTTAGGCTATGTTATAATGTATTCCACCTCCTCATACATGCATGAAGGTAGTCATCACCAAACAGTCTCTCCATATCTTGAAAATGAGCAATGGCTTCTGCTTGCCTGTCAACATAATCAGGGAGAACTTGGGGTTGGTTGAAAGGTGTTCATGGGCATAGATGAGAGCCAATGGATCTGTTGGTTCTACCCTTATCATCAAGGGCTCACTTATCTCTTTTGCCATTATCTTTTGAATTACCCCTGCTCTCTTTTCCTCATGGCTCATCCAGGAAGCCATAGCCATGAGTTGTAGGTATCCCAATGCTGCATTTGGATCCCATAAGTTCATGTCTGGAAGTGCCATATTGTGTAGGTAAAATTATGCTAATTTGGCTTTATCCTTGGCTGAACTATTATCACATAAATGCATAAACTGACCATAATCTTGAAATGGGATGGTGCCCCTCTGGGCCAATGTTTTAATCTGGAATTGGAGGCAAAGGTCTTTGAGATACAATGCATAGGATTTAGCTGGCTATCTACACTGCAAGGCCTCCATTGCCCAGCTAACCATGCAGGCCATTTGGGCTTCCTTTTCCTATAACTGTTTTGTCAAAATCAGCACTTCAGTTGCTACTTGAGACTCCCTTTCTTGCTACTGTTTCATCAGCGTTTCAACATCCGTATGTGGTTCTTCTTTTTGTTGTTGTTTCTCTATTGCTTCACTGTCTGCTAAGGGTCCATCTTGTTATTGCTGCCCTTCCAAGGTTGGCAGCTTGTCTCCCCTTTGAGGTTCCTGTTCCTGTAACTTCTTTTTCAACAGTTCATTTTCTTCCTGTAGTTGGGCTCTTCTAATGCTCTCCATGTTCCTTACCATGCCCAACTCCATTCTCAACTCTCTCAACTTGTTTTCCATGTGCCCTATATCTTCAACTCCTTTAGATTTAGCAATTTGCATCTGGGTGTGGGTTCTTACCCTTTCTTTTTCCAATTCGAAGAAAAGAGTTACAACGAATTTTTGTGGGATGATCTTCCCACCTTCTAGAAGATTGTAATAGGAGCCTAAATTAGGCTGAGGGCTTGGCTCAGGTATTTCCTTTTCCTTTCCTTCCTCTTGTGACTGTTCTTCTTCCTGCTTTTCCAATTTTTTAGTTTCTTTAAGCTTGGCCAGTGTCTCCTGTAGAGAGGTATGAGCCTCTTGTAGGACTCCTTTGGAGTCCATCAATTTGATTCTTTCCTTCCAGGTGGATGTTTTGGGACTCCCTCTCTCATAGGTGATAGAGATTTTGGAGGGAGATTCCTCCTTTTTCTCAGTAGGTGCATCCTCAATGACAATGGGTTCCTTTGATGGTGGCTGGGGCTTTTCCACCTTAATCCTGGTGCTCTTCCTAGCTTTGAAATATATAGATGTTTGCCTTTTTCTTTTTCTCTTTTCTTTTGCTGGAGTGCTTAATGCAGCAAGCACAACTGCTGCTTCCCTTGCTAGTGTTTCAGGGGATATTTCCTCTTGCTATTCTTCCTCTTTATCCTCTGCAATATTTCCTGAGTTTGTTGTTTGTGCTTTTGTCTTTGCTATCTCTGGTGGTGTCTTTTCTTTTTCTTGCTGAGTCTTTGCCTCTCCCGTGGCAGTATTTTTTCGAGCCCTCTTGGGCTTCTTTTTCTCAGCTTCTGTTCTCTTCATTTTCTCTGCTTTTCCTACTATTTTCCTTCATACTTTAGGTGCAACTGTGATTTTTTTTGGCTTCTCCTCTTCTTCCTATTTTTCCTGTTTTTCCTCTTCTATTTGAATATTTTGTTGCTCCTAATGAATGTCCTTTTGAAGTTCCTCTGTCCACTCCTCCTGTTCACTGCCGAATGGATTGAGTTCATCAGTAAGAGTTTTGATGTTGTCTCCTCTAGACATGTTCTAGAAAATTTCCCAAGCTATGGGGATGGTGTATGTGTGTAGGGCATCTTCTACCAACAATTTGATGAGCTCATGGTGGGCCAGTTGGTTTGAAACCCCTGCATTCAACTTGATGCCACATTCTATCAAATATTGAAGGAGGAAATATGGGAGACTAAGTTTCCTAGCTACTGGTAGATCCATCCCATATTTCAACTCATGCAGTAACCTGAAGTGATACGTATAAAATACACTAAATCTCCCTTCACAAGAGATATACTTCATTATATGGTAGCTAAATTCACTCCATGGAGGAGGTAAAATTGTCCTTCTGACCCTATTCTTATCCTCTATAGGATGTTCATCAGGTTGAAAAATGTCTTTTTAGCAAGGTGTCCCAATGGTTTTTCCTCTTTGCTCCAGGGGAGCCCAAGTGGAAGACCTATGATTCTGCTAATAAAATTTGGTGTAAGCTCTAGGGTCAAACCCCCAAAACTGACTGTGGCATGTGTTTTAGAATGGGGTCTTAAGGACATTAAAAATTCTTCAGTCACCTCCTCATCATATCCATGAATTCTCTCAAAGAAAGACATCCAATTTTCCCTGGTGAAGAGGTCCACCACCTCAGGGTTCAAAGGCTCCTTTCTCATAAAACCTCCTGGCATGGTGCTTAGTGGTTTCTAAAAAAGCTCAGGTGAGGAAGAAGGCAATAACTTCCAAAACTAGAAATAGAGGGATAGCTGATTTTTGTTTTTTTCTGAGACTGGAGAAGGAATTTCCCGTGTGCTTCTTCTTCACAACATCAATTTGCAGTTTTTCCCTTTCTTCAAACTGTTTTCACCCTGAATTTTCTTCTCAGTTTTTTGGAAAAAATCAATAATTTGACATAATAGAGAATATATAACATAGTGTTTTTTATTTTCACAGAATAATAGACTTGCAACTTTGTTTCCTTCCCATGCTTGATTTGCTATAGTTGTAGCACGTTTTTTAGGAGAATACATGAAAGGAAAGAAAAAACAGAGTTTTGAATGCAGAGAAGAAAACGGAGAGACTGTGTAGAACGTAGAAAAACATAGGCAGACTTTTGAGCTTCTCTTTTCCTTTCTTCTTCAACCCAATACTTTACTTTTAATCCACCACCTTATATATATATCGTATGTAGAGCGGGTTCCCAAGACTACCTATTTTCAAGCTCAAACTTGACAAAAATTCATACATTTTTTTGCTACAAAGACGCTCTCTGGCCTTCCTATAGAAAGCCTCCTAGAGACAGTGTTCCTACTCCTGTAGAGCCTGATAGGTGGGAGGGTTTTAAAAAACTGGAAAAAAATGACTGGTACACTGTTCTAAAGGTGGTAGATGAGTACTGCAGTCGAGAACTCGTCGATTGATCCAGGTGGATATTGGTGGCCACTCGCTAATTCCACGTGGATCCCCTCTAGTGCTTCTTTCAGTTTCCTTAATTATAGCACAGTTTACTATTTTTAGCAGTTTTTTGGGTCCTAAACTTCCAGAGCCATTTTGAGGCCCTAAACGACGTTTTTTGGGAAATCTACTACCAGTGATTTTTCTGTCTAAAAATCGTCCTTTCCATCATAGTCCTCGGAGAGATATTTCCAACGGGCTATCATGCACGTCAAACAGAGATAAGACGACCAATTTGCGACCCCGGGAAGTTGATGTACCAACTTACCCAAAAACGGGGCCCACAATTTGGCGTTTCATCTTCCAGGGTTAAGTTTTGGAATGCGAAGGGTTTTTCCATTGTTTCTCAACAATAAATAGACCTTCGAGCCTCATTGTAACATAGTTCATAGGCATGTAGCCACACATCTCTTCTCAGAGATAAGCTACCATCGCCCTAGCTGGTTTATTTCTATTTCCGGTTATAAGCATATTTCAGTATTTTCCATTAATGAAATGAAGTATTATTTCCGTTGCATCTTTGTGTATATGGTTATCTCTGTATTTTATTGCGTTCCTGTTTAAATCCAGATCAGTGGTATCAGAGCAGTCTGCTTTTTCTCTGTTTTTCTTTGCATGT
>APFE030748749.1:28582-61018 GCA_000404065.3 Pinus taeda
TTTTCCATTAATGAAATGAAGTATTATTTCCGCTGCATCTTTGTGTATATGGTTATCTCTATATTTTATTGCGTTCTTGTTTAAATCTGGATCATCGATGCAAATGCAAACAAAAGGTGGTGGAGGCTTGGACTTCACTGTACTTAAGCTGATGGCGTAATCTGCGGTGACGCAATGAGGTGGCCGGATGGGTACGTTATCGCCATCTGGACCGTTGGTCCTATGCCAGTGTCATTATGGTTCTTCATGTCACCTGACCACCATCACCTCCCTTATTCCCGTTATACGCTGCCAGCAGTACTGTTCTGAGCTTTTTCTTCTCGAGTTGACGGGCCACACATGCTGACTGCGTATCTGATCTCCGGTTTGAATTGGATGAGGCTCATTTGAACTCCACAAGGGTGTGTTGAACTGAACGAGGGTGGCCAGTTAGCTAGCCACTAATTCCATTTAATCGTGACCATTCCCATAGTTCATGTAGCTTCGAAATATTCATGCAATCGAGGAATAGGTTTAGCCACTTACCTGCTAGTCACTGTTGTGCTCTGCATGCTTCAGACTTCGGCACTTCATTTCCTCATTGTTGTTGTTGCTAGTGCTCTGCATGCTTGGCCTTTGGATTATGCTAATGATGTTTCGATTAGGCTATGCTCCTGGCATGCTTCATGAATATTCACTGCGCTGACCCTGTCTCTAGAGTTTGTTTTTCAAAGGGATCAGCTACTATAGGAATCCTGTAGGATTTCCTATAGCTACTTCTCCTTATGAAATTTCAGGCTGATGCTCGAGTAGGGCCAAAAATACTGCTGAAGAAGGTCATGAATGAAAAGAATAACAACTGGAAGCCATCAGGTAAGAATATGTAAGGAATGCTGCTGCTTTATTGATCATCATTTTTTTGTGTTTACAGAATGAAAGAAACATAATTTTTGTATTTGTCTGTGCAGGGAAAGAAAAAGTGAGTAGAAATGCGGGTGTGTATGGATGGAATGGAGAGTTAGGTGGATGGATGGTGGTAGGGAGGTTCACAAGTCTCTTAGACAAATTTCCAGCCCTCGAGTTCTTCTCTGATCTTGATTTTGGGCTTTCTGTAGTTTCTATATGAGCCTCCTGTAGAATACACAGAATTTCTTGTAGAATGCGAAATTTTCAAAACAAATGAGACCAAGGCTTAGGAAAGGATAACAGTGATGGAGGGATGGACTATGAAGGGTGTATGTAGCCTGGCCATGTCTTTTCCTCTTGTGGGACCCTCCTGCAACCTGCAATTCATTCAAAAGAAGTTAGGTTTTTTTTTATTTATTTATTTATTTATTTTTTTTTTATGAGATAGTTGGGGCACCTCCAGGAGGTTTTCACCCTCATTTCCTACCTTGGGTGCCTGCAAGAGGTTTTCACCCAGAGATATTTTATTCATTTTTATGTTTTTCTCTTTTTTTTTTTCTTTTTTCTTTGTTGTTTGCTCAGGGTGTGGGTGGAGTGGAGACAGGGACCTGCTCCACTACCAACACTGTTTTACCCATATTCTCAATAAATTCTTGCTTGAAAAGGGGCTTCCTGTAAATCTTCAACCTATTCCCATTGATGAGCATGGGGATGGCTTCTTCATCAATGGTCCAGATCAGGAGTAAGCCATTTTCATTGCATTGTTCCACTGTGTATGGGCCCAACCATCTTCTCCTCAGTTTTCCCTTGAAAACTTTATATCTCGAATCATATAGTAGCACCCAATCTCCTTACTGGAATTGTTTTTCTTTGAGGTGTCTGTCATGCCATATTTTTCTTTGAAGTTTGACTACCTCTGAGTAGAGTAGGGCCCGCATTCTCTATTTATCCAATCCATTTAGTTGAAGCAATCTTTCCTTTTGTGCATGGCTGAGATCTAGGTTCAGCTGATCTACCATCCTTAATGTGTTATATTCAAATTCTATCGACAGCAGATCCTTCTTCCCATAGACCAGCTCATAGGGTGTAAACCCTGTGGTGGTTTTCTAGGTGGTGTTATAGGCCCAGGTAGCCTCAACTAGTCGATCTACCCAATATTTTCTGTTGTTGCTAACTACCTTAGTCAAAATCCCTTCTAAAGCTCTGTTAGTGACTTCCACCTGTCCATTTGCTTGTGGATGATAAGGTGGAAGTTTTGTGCTTAATATTTTAGTGTGTGAGTAGGTATTCAACCAAATTGGAGGTAAACTGACTTCCTTGATCTGTGACTAACTCTCTTGGATAGCCAAACTTGTAGAAGATATTTTCCCTCAAAAAATCAGCTACTTTTTCTTCTCTTGTTGCCTTGATCACCTTTGTTTCTGCCCATTTTGTTAGATAATCAGTACACACAACGATGTAAGATTTATGTTTTGAAGGAGGGTTGGTCAGACCCACAAAGTCCATGCCCCACTTCTCAAATGGCTCAAAAGTCACTTGAGGTTGTAGGGGCATCTCATCCCTTGGAGTAGGTTTCCCCATCCTTTGAGATTGGTCACATTGGCTGATATATCTCCTGACATCTTGATGAAGAGTGGGCCAATAGTAACATGCTTGTAGAATTTTGAAGGAAAACCTTTTCACTGCAAAGTGGCCCCCATACGGCCCATCATGACAGGTTAGGAGGATGTCAAAAACTTCCTCCTCCCTGATACATCGCCTCAAAATCTGATTTGGGCCAAGTTTAAAAAGATTGGCCCCAATCCAGATGAATGGGGCACTTTCCTCACGATCTTGCTCTTCTCTTTTGAGGACAGGTGTGGTAAAAACTATGCTGAAACCAAATAATTTTCTATATTAGCAAACCATGGAGAGAGTACTTAAATAGAAAATAGGTGTTCATCTGGCATCTGATCATCAACCATTCCTTCTTCACCTGCAGGTAGATCTAGTCTAGATAGAAAATCAACAACAACATTTTCCTTACTCGGCTTATCAACAATGGTCAAATCAAATTGCTGCAATAAAGGTGACCATCAAATGATACGAGCATTTACATCTGGTTTATTCATCAAATACCTAATTGCAACATGATCAGTGTTTACGAATGTTTGATAGCCGGTGATGTAGTTCCTGAACTTGTTTAGGGAATGGACTACAGCTAGGAGCTCCTTTTCAGTTACAATGTAGTTTAATTCTGCCTTGGACAGGTTTTTACTGACAAAGTATATGGAATAAGGCAACTTATCCTCAACCTACCCAAAGGCTGCTCCTATCGCTTTGTTCGATGAATCTATGTGAATGTGGAAAGGTAGGGCCCGGTTTGGACCTCTCAAAATTGGGGCAGTTACCAACTTACCTTTCAAGGCATCCAAAGCCTCTTGACAGTTCTCAGTCCATATGAACTCAACATCTTTTCCCAAAAGACCAAACAATGGAGAGGCTATCTTACTAAAATCTTTGATGAATCTTCTATAACCCTGCTAAGCCTAGGAAACTCTAAACATCTCTTACCTTTTGAGGAGGTAGGACCCTTTGAATGATAGTAATCTTGTTGGGATCCGCCTGTAATCCTTGTTGAGAAATTGTATGACCTAGCACGGTCCCTTTAGTCATTAGGAATTCACATTTTTTAGGACTGAGGGATAGGTTCATTTCAATACACTTGGTTAAAACTTTTCCCAGGTTAGTCAAAGCTTCCTAGAAGTTATATCCATAAGGGGCAAAGTCATCCATATAGATTTCCACTGAATCTTGAACTAGTTCAACAAATATGCTCAATAGTGCTCTATGGAAAGTGGCAAGAGTATTGCACAACCCAAAGGGAAGGACCTGGTAGGCAAAAGTACCCCAAGGACAAGTGAAAGTGGTCTTATCATGGTTTTCTAGGTTGATTTGGATCTGGTTGTACCCGCTAAACCCATCTAGGAAGGAGAAGAACTTCTTCCCTACTAGGCCATCTAACACTTGATCTATGAAAGGAAAAGGGAAATGGTCCTTCTTGGTGGCCTTGTTTAGTTCCCAATAATCTACACAAATTCTCCACCTCCAGTTTTTCTTTGGCACTAGCACCAAAGGAAAAACCCATTCACTATCAGAGATGGGATAGATGAATCCTACATCTAGCAGCTTTTGTAGTTCTTCTTTGACAATGTCCTTAAGGGTGGGATTCATCCTCCTTTGAGGCTACCTGATTGCTTTACAATCTTCTTTAATGTAAATTTGATGAGTATAGACTGAAGGGTGGACTCCCTTCATCTCCTTATAGCTCCAAGCAAAAGCGTCCAAGTGATTGTTTAATAAGCTACATAGTTCTTTCTCTTGAGAGGTGGATAGGGATGAGTTGATCTTTAAGGTTTTTTATGGGCCGAATTACACATTTTTAACTCAGAGAGAGGTCGGATCAGCTACACAGAGATCAACTAAAGGATTACCTTGGGTTTCTTCCACTAGTTCTTCTAATGGCAACACACTAGGGGGTGGATTCTGAATCAAGTTTTCAATAAGATCATCCTCGGTTTGTGGATCCCCCATGGTAGCCTCTACTGTACACAATGGTGCGGAATAGAGTTCATCCTCATCTTCCTCCTCCAACCAGAGAGGTAAATCATGTTCTTGTAGAGGTTGGGTAGGAGGATAGAGGACTAGTTGTTTCGACCTTGATTGTCATGTTCCTAGCTCGACAACTGATGTAGGCATCTACAGTAGCCAACAAAGGTCTTCCCAGGATGAGAGGATAACTAGTGAGCTTTGCCTTTGGTTGGAGAACCAGGAAATGAGCAAGGTACTCCCAGGAATCGATAGAGACCAGTACATCTTCCACAATCCCCTCAAGGGTCACGAAGGAGCGATCTACTAACTATAGTATTGTTGAGGTCTTTGTTAGGGAACCCTAAAGGTTGAGTTTGAGCATAGTGTCCCTGGTCATCACATTAATGGCAGCCCCTAGATCAATCAAGGTATGGGGGATTATGGTGCCATTGATGTGGACATCGACTACAAGACTCCCAGGGTCTAGATATTTTAGACAGATCACCTACCCCAACATCAGGTTGGACAATTGTCCTATGACATTGATAGTTGTGGCATCTCTCTTGCGCCTACCTAGGTGCCTGAAGCACTTCTTCTTGATCATCTTTTTGTATATAGGCACATCCTTTATGGCTTGGAGAAGTAGTATCTTTACACATAACTATTTCAATTCTCCCAGAAGTTCAATTTCTTCTGGGGTCGGTTGTGTGGTTTCAGTTAGTCTCTCAGGAAAGGGTGGAATGACTTTTGGTTCACTTTCCTATTTTTCTTCCTCATCCTCCTTAGGAGGAGGTTGGCTATTTGGGAGAACCTTCCCATATTGTAGGTTAATCTCCTGAATCTCCACAACATAGGTCAGGCATGATGTTTCTCCACTATATACTTGTTGGGCCTGTCTATTATTAGGGTTCGGGTTTAGTTGAGCAGGTATTTGGGGTTGTCTTGGAGGAGAAGAAGGTAATGGTTGTGGTTTAGTAGGTGGTGGAGGCGAAATAGTGGGAGGAGAGTTATACTGGGGCCTCCACCCCGATGAGGTGCATTCCACTAAGCCTGTGGCTAAGCATAAGAGTGAAACGAGTGAGAAATTGGCAGAGCCTGGTATTGAGGAGGATATGACCAAGGAGGGGGTGTGGACCAGGAAGGATGAGCATGGGGACCCCAAGAAGGCATGGATGTGGCTTGATTGGGGTTGTAATAGTTCTGGGATGTCCCTTGCATTCCTTGCTGGTAAGATTTGGGTCCATGTGGCATCCTTTGGTTCATGAAATAAAGTGGTTCAGTGGCTACTTTAGGCCCCTGATATGCAGCTTTGATTCTGGGCAAAGAAGGGCACTGGTTCGTAGGATGGTCTTCTTCACAAACTACAAACACCTCTATAGAGTGCAATGGACACTCATTCCTAGAATGCCTTCTAGTGTGTCTGGGATAGAAGATGGCCAAAGCCCTCTCGGCTTCTTCTTATTTCCTTTTGATATGTAGGGTATCCATCTGAATGGCAAGAGTCTGCCTCACCTCGCTCTTGAAATATTCTAGCTGATTCTCAAGTTTGTTTCTAAGGGATGAACTAGATGAGGATGTACTAGCTAAAGGTTGACTTCCCCTACCTCTCTTTCTAGCTGACCTGGAATGGTTTCTAAACATAGTCTTTATGTCATCATAAGGTAGTTGATAGATGTCTCCCCTAGCCAGCAAATGGAGGGTATCTAGAAGGTCTTCAGGGACTCTTTTGAGCAGAACCAACTTCAAATATTGAGGGTCAAGTGTGCACCTAGCCCTTTTATAACTGAGTTGAAACCTTTCTTCATAGTCTTGTAAAGATTCATCACTTCCCATGGTCATTCGGAAGATTTCTTCCTTGGTATCCTTTGACCTATAGTAGTCCTGGTATTTGTTGTTAAAGGCTTGTTGCATCTGAGCCCAAGTTGTGATATTGTTTCTTGGTAACCCCATGAACCAGCGTAAGGTTGCATCCTTGAGGGTGGAAGGAAATGGTTTCAACTTCTACTTGTCTTCTGCATAGTCATAGGTTCGACAAAGGACAGTAAATTCAAACAAGAAGGTATCAAGATCTTCGGTAGTCAGTCCATGGAAGTGAGGTAAGGCTGAGGGGCTTATGTTTTTCATTTTTGTGTCCCCATTGGTTTTTTGGATAGGAAAGACAAATTTCAGAATTGAAATGAAAGCAGGAAATTTCTATTACTTTTGTATAATTGAAATTACAGAATTGAAATGAAACAACTACTCTACCTTTGCTGAAATAAACTACTTAGCAAAATGTTGTAATAGAAAAGAGAAGAAAAGCAGTAATCATAAAATACTCTGACGCTTCCCCAGCAACGGCGCCAAAAAGAGTGGTGAGCTCCAGTATTGCAGCAATAATGCTGCAACTCCTGGGGCTTCCTTCTATACTTTTATCAACCTGGTAGTTCGTAACAAACTTGGAAGTAACGGTGTTGTATGCACAAGTACTAGATTTTACTGTAGGTTCTCATTTGATCAGCTGGTGCAAGTTCGCTAGGAGCTTAAGCCAACTTCTATGAGTTCTTAGAAGAAGTATTTACTGTGATGGAAGAAAGCTATCTCTTTAGAAGCTATTCTACTTGTAAAAAGAGAAGGAAAACTAAAATGAAACGCAAACCCTAGCAAACCCTAGCAAACCCTAATTTTGAAAGAAAAGAGACAGAAACTACTGAAATGGGTGCCATTGACTACTGAAAAGGTAAATTTCATTTATTCAAGCTAATTCTAAATATAAATGAGAGGGAATCATCTTTTTGTACTTTTGAGTATTTTTATGTGGAATTATTATGCTTATGGTTTGACGGGTTGTGACTGTGCAGAGGTTTGGTGGCGAAGGAAGATGGAGTTGGCTTTTGTTGAATGTAAGGAAGGTGTGGAGAGGTCCTAAGAGGTCTCTAGTACCTTTTTGGAGACTTCCACTACGATCAGACTTCGAAAAATCACTCGCATGAACTTCTACAGGAGGCTGCAGGGGATCTACAGGAGGTTCTACAGGAGGATCTACAAGAGGAGGCCAAAAGTGGTTTTTGGATGTTTGAAGGTGGAAAAATGATGGGAAAAGTTAAATGAAGGCTGGATGAAGGTGTTGAGGGGTCTAGGACTCTATCAATGAAGATCAGGAGTGAAGGAGATGGTTGGATTTGTTCAAAAGGCAAGAAAGCAACTTTATGGAAAAATGCAGGAATTAGGGCAGATTGGCGAGATATGGAGAAAGAGTGGGAAAATGTTTGTAAGATGAACTGGTACAAGCTATGCTATGGAGGAATGATAATCTGTAATGTTCTACAAGTGAGCTACACACTTACTTCTCAAAACTAACCCAAGCAAAAACCGAAAAACAGAGTTTTCTCTATTTTAACCTAAAATCTGACCTAAAACCGGAGAAATGCTGAACAAAAATTTATGGACAGAAAATTATATGAGAAATCCATGGTAAATGAACATGAAAGGATCTAAGCATGTGAATCTAAACTGATATCAACTTCTCCAACTCGAAATATCACTCTAGCAATTGCATGAAGGGAAACAACTGTGGTTTTGGTGGCAGCAGTAGTGCGTTGACCTAAAATCATGGTCCCAAGGAGGGAGTAAGGAGATCAAGACTTGCTGGTAGCCTTTTTGGATTTTTCTCTGTTAATACAACAAACTACTTAAGCAACTTGAAGCAAGAACAACTATTCTAACCATTAAAAGCAACCTAATTTAACAAAGCAATATTTAACCTAAACAACAGAAATTATCTCATGAATGCAAACAAAAGAATATAAATACACAAAGGAGGTGCTGAGAACTTGGGTTGGGCCCTAACCCAAGAGCTTCATCCCTCTAGGAAAGATCAAGGTTGGTTCAAAACTGGATTCATCTTCATTGATAAAAAAATAATAGCAGTTACATCACAAAACTCTCTTCAAAAATAGCTCGAAAATGAGCTCAATACAAGGCTGCACAAAAGTGTGAAAATAGACTATGAAATGGCTAACCTACTGAGACTTGAAGCCTTCTTATTTATACAAGTGGGGACTCCCAATAGCCCTCCTAAACTCAAGGAACTTGGCTGCCTAGAACTGAAGATAACAACAACCCTACTTGACTTGCTTGACTGCCCTTTAGAATCATCAATGTGGGCCCTTGCACTCCGATTTGTTGATGAAGAATTCGAGGAAGGGGTCATTTAATGAAGGTAAATCCCCCATATAAGTTCTCATCCCTGTTTCCTTGAGTTTGGCTGTCATTTTTCTCCTAAATTCCTAGTCCTTGTCCAAAATTGTCCAAACAAATTTGCAATAAACACTCATTAGACCACATGGCAAAGTGACCACCCCCATTCACTCTATTGACATAAATATATTCAAAAACATACAAAAAAATATTGAGAATGGCAGATTACATGAAAATAATAGGCATAATGAGCCCATATAGTTACCCATTTCTGGGGCTCATCACTGTGGGTTCAAAGGAATTCCGTCGAACTGTCCAGGACGTCCTGCTCTTTGGCAACTGTCACAGGCTTGAACAAATTTCTTCACGTCATAGAAAATTGTGGGCCAGTAATACCTTGTTTGCAGAAATTTGTGACCACTTCTTCGATCTGCGAAATGTCTGCCACACGGTTTGTCATGACATGCTTTCCAAATGTCAAATACGTCGTCTTCACAGATGCATTTTCTGATGTGCATATCTGCCCCTGTTTGAAATAGGTAGCCCCCAATCTAAGAAAATCGGGTACTACGTTGCACAGTTTGTTTTCGTTCAGATTCTTTGGTAATTTTCCTACTGCTAAATAATTTTCAACATCAGCATACTAGGGTGTCTTGATAGTAACAACAAATAAATGTTCATCTAGAAATTGATCTTTGACTACTGCTACATCCACTGGTTTCAGCATTTGTGAGAGAAAATCAGCTACAAGATTCTCTTTCCCAGGTCGATCTTTTATTGTGATGTCAAATTCCTACAATAAAATCAATCATCTTGTTACTCTACCATTTGTAATAAGTTTATTTGATAAATATTTTATGGCAGAGTGATCTGTATATAAAACAACAGGATATCCAGTGATATAGTGCCTAAATTTATTTACAGCATGTATTACAGCTAAAAATTCTTTTTTAGTAATAGTATAGTTTAGCTCAATAGGAGACAAATTCTTGCTAATATAATAGATTGCATATTGTTTTTTTTCTTCTTCCTACCCAAGGACTGCTCCAATAGCTGTGTCTGAAGCGTTTGATGAAATTTGAAATGGTAGCTCCTAATTTGGACCTCTGAGCACTGGGGCTATTGACACAATAGTTTTTAGATCCTCGAAAGCACGGTCACATTTATCTATAAAAAAAAATCAACATTTCCTATTAGTGCATATAGAGGTGAAACTATTTGAGAAAAATGTTCTATAAATCTCCTATAATAACCAGAAAATCCAAGAAATCTGCATACCTCTATCTGTGTGGTAGGAGTAGGTATTAACAAAATTATTTGAATTTTGGCTTAATCTACCTGTATTCTAGCTGCTGAGATATACTGACCTAGGATGAGTCCTTAATTCATCATCATATAGCACTTTTCATGGCTCAAGCAGAGCTTGGTGGCAATACATTGTTGCAGCACCTTTTCCAATGTGTCTAGTGCTGGGTCGAAATCATCTTCGTATGGTGTGAAATCATCCATGTATATTTTGAGCCCTTCATTTATTAAATCTGAAAAGATGCTAAGGATGGCCCTTTGAAATGTGGTAGGGGCATTGCATAGGCCAAAGGGTAGGAATTTGTAGGCAAACGTTCCCCAAGGACAGGTAAAAGTAGTTTTGTCCTGGTCTTCAGGGGCAATCTAAATTTGATTGTATCCATTGAGGCCATCCAAGAAAGAAAATAATTTCTTCTCTGCTAATGTATCTAATACATGATCAATGAATGGAAGGGGAAAGTGGTCTTTCTGGGTTGCTTTGTTTAATTCTCTATAATCTACACAAATCTGCCACTTTCCATTCTTCTTTGGGATCGCTACTAGCGGAGAGACCCACTTGCTATCGGATATTGGATAAATAAAGTTTACATCCAAAAGTTTTTGTAATTCAGCTTTCACAATGTCTTTCAGGTGAAGGTTGAGCCTCCGTTGGGGTTGGCGAATGGGTCTCGCATCCTTTTCTGTATAAATGTGGTGCGTACATAGCTGGGAATTGATTCCTTTTATGTCCGGATAATCCCATGCAAAAGCTTCCTTGTATTTTCTCAGTAGTTGGACTAGCTTCTCTTCTTGTTCAGGAGTCAGGTTATTATTGATGTTCAAGGTTTTTCCTGGCTCAATCTCTATAGTTTTGTTGTTTGAAACAGAGGTAGTGGGTATTGTTTAATAATGAGTGTCTTTGAGAGGATCTTATTCTAGTTCATTGTCAAATGCTGCCTCAATCATGTGACATTGTACATGGGATCTGGATTCAGCTTGGTTAATGAAGTTGTTAATAACATCATCCTCTATTTGATCTTTAAAATCGAGGGCATATTCTATGGTTAATGGGGATCAAATGTTTTCTGTGAAGTATGATACAGGATGTTTGTTAGTTCTTATTATTGTTACACTTGGCTGGGCTGGAGGGTATAGGGATAAATTCTTGATATTACGCCCTCTAGTTATGGTCATACTGCCTTATCGGCAGCCAATCTAAGCATCAACAGTCGCAAGCCAAGGTCTATCTAAACTTAACGGGTGTCCATCAAGTCGGTTTTTGGGGTTTATTATCAGAAAGTCGACGGCATATTCCCAGGAATCAATGGATACCATGACACCATGTAGTGTCCCTTCTGGCCTAACTATTGATTAGTTAGCTAGTTCTAATAAGGTGGAGGTTGGTTCTACTAATGTAATTCCCAGTTTTTGATAAGTGATGGTTGTTAAAATATTAATTGTAGCCCCTAAATCAAATAAGGCATTCGAAAAGGTTTGTTCATTGATTTGCATTGTAACTATTGGATTTCCTGGGTCTTCATATTTTACAGGTGCTTCTCTTCCTCATAACAGATCAAATAGGGTGTCAACTACTTGGACTATTGGGTTATTTTTTATTCTCCTCCTTGGTTTTTTTATACATAGCTCTTTGATGGTCTTTGTATATATTGGGATATCTTGGATAGCTTGGAGGAGTGGGATTTTTATGTACAATTTTTTTAGTTCTCCCAGAATATCAAAGTCAGGATGTTCTATAGGGTGTGGTATGATTAATTGTTCTGGGAATGGGGGAGAAGATGTGGTTCCTTGGTCATGAGTCTATTGTCTAACCCCATCTTCTTCTTATGATGGTTGTTATGCTGGTAACTGATTTTCAAGTTGAAAATTTTTATCTCCCTTAGTTTCTATAATGTGCCTAGACCTTAATTGAAGGTCATTGCACTCCCTTAGATTGGTTTCTAGCTTTGGTGTTTCGATTATTTAAACAGATTGAACTGGCCTATTATTTGGGTTCGGGTTGGGCTGGTAGTTGCAGTCTTAAGTTGGACTGGGGATTTTGTTGTAGTGCTGGTAGTGTAGGTTGAGGGAGTGGAATGGTTCCTACTGGTTTATTCATCGGTCTTTTCCAGTTTGTTTACCAGGCTTGACTCTGAAAAGTGGGAGGGGACCATTATGTTGGATATGCATTGTTTTGCAAATATGGTGGAGCGTAGGGAAAATTTGGTCGATTAGATTGGCTTGCTTGATTCATCATGGTGATGATGAAGTAAATGGTTGTTGTGACCAGTTTGAGAAGGGAGGTTGATTTTTCCACATTGTATTATATTGTTGAGCATGATATTGCCGAGGTTGGAAAGAAGAAGATGGATCAGGGAAGATACCTAATTTTCACAGCTGCCATTGACAACGCTGATTAAGTAGGTACACCAGTTCTGATTCTTCTTCCACTTCTTTGTATACTTCTTTCAAACCAGGAAGTGAGGGATAGTCCTCTGTAGCGTGGTCTTTTGTACAAATCGTGCAGGCTTGAACTGTGTCTAGTGGACACTCTTTGTGGCTGTGTTTCTTTCTGAACCTGGGGTAGAATATTGCCAGATTTTTCTCTGCTTCTACATGTTTCTATTTTGCTTGCATAATATCGAGCTACATTGTTAGAGTCCCCAATATATTAGTTTGAAATTCTCTAGTAAATTTCCAATTTCTGCGCAAGTTACTCCTTCTCCATATATCTTGTTGTCCCTTCTGAACCTGTCATGTTCCGCTGGTTTTAGCCTTATACTACCTCGTGAGCTCCTAATACATAAATCAATAATGTCAGCAAAATTTTCTTGATAAATATCTCCTTCTCCCATAATATTTAGGTTTCAACCCATTGTTCCTTCATGCCTTTAATTAATTTTGTTTTTAATACATTGTTAGGTAAGGGTAATGATGCATAAGGAGATCTTTGAAGATTATACTGAAAACGTTCAACATATTCTTCCAATGTCTCATTAGCTCTAGCTACCATCTGACATATTTCATCCTTTAACTCTCTAGACCTACAATAATCCTGATATTTATTTAGGAAAGCACCTTTCATCTAATCCCAATCATTTATAACACCTCCGCCTAACCCCATAAGCCATCGTAAAGAAACACCTTTTAATGTAGAGGGAAATAGTTTCAACTTTTGGGGGTCGGTGGTATAGTTGTACCCCTTGCATAGCACATTGAATTCAAACAAAAATGCATCTATATCTTCCGATGTTAGGCTATGGAATGTAGGGATGTGCTGGAGAGGAATGGCCTTCATAGGTGCATTAACTGCAGTATCTACAATGGGATATTGCAGTGTGGAGGTTTGGTGGGTTTACTGGTTCTGGGCCATTTGATCAAATATGTGCCAATAACCTTCTGGGATTTCTAGGAGGGTATTCTTAGGCTGGCTAGAAGGAGCAAGAATGGCTTTAATAGGAATGGCCTTAACATCACTTCCTTTGTCTGGGATGATGAGAGTTCCTTGCTGAACTAATGTCTCGGGGGATTTAAGCTCTTGAGGTTCTTCAACTTCGTTCTAGATTATTTTTACAACACTTCCCTTATCTAGGCTGCTTAATGGTTGAGCTATTCCAAGAGGAGATCTTGGTTCTCCTCTCCCTTCGTAGAGATTACTAAGGCTCCCTACTTGTAATGATTTTGAGTTAGAATTCTCAATTTCTTGAAAATCTTGCTCCTCTATTTGGCTGTGCATCTCAGCAAAGGCTATAAATGGTGATTCCATGGCCTAAAGGGAAGTAGTAGGTTGTCTAGAAGAATATTTTCTAGGTCCTATTGAAGGCTGAGATTCTACCTTTTTAAGGATTTTATCTATAAAGGTCGATCGGCCAAGGGTCACTAACCCCTTAGCTTTATCAAGCTTGAATAGTGGTTTAAGATTCTTTTCAGACTTTTTTTGCTTAGTCATGCACACAAATAAAATGTTGATTTCTACCAAAAATAACAACAAATATGCAAGAAAGTGGGCGGGGGAGCAGTGTCATTACATGCTCCGTAAGCAGGTTCTTACCTTCCATTTTTAAAACCCAATTCTCTCCTAGCAGGTACTTACACTACTCTCAAAAGAAACAAATGGATACACTCTTCCCCGACAACAACGCCAAAATGTTGAGTAGTAAAAAGGATCTTTTTAACCTCTATTTACCCTTTACCTTACATTAATTATCAATCCAGGTACGATATGTTATCTCAAGAGTGTACTTAGTCTGAGGCAGTCACTTGTCAAGAGTAATGCTAGTAGTATAGTGGTTTTACAAAAGTAAATAAATGCTGGGAAAAAACTCTAAATGTAGTGACAAGAAACTGAAATGATTTGTAACTAAATCATTCACTTAAGAAGCTACAACAATCATCAGTCAAGGATGAAGTAATGATAACTTTTTCCTTTGTAAATTGATGCAAATGAAAGCCAATCAAAGAGAATATCTTCAATCTAGGAACTAGACAGCAATAGCCAACGTTCACTACAGTTGCAGATTGTTCTGTTCACATCAAAGAAAATAATTGAAATGAAAATTCAATTAATAGAAAAAGGAACGACAACAAATCTATTGAAAAGATCGAACAAAAAAGCTTAACCTATAGGAATGAATTAATCAACAATCGTAATCAAAAGGAATTGAATCACAATCTTTACTAGTAAATGAATTGAACAACAATCCAAGAATGGAATGACAAGCTTAAGTAATTCTATGAAATATTGAACAATAAACTTAATCAACTGTAAACGCATAACGAATCTATAACAATTGCATTAGTAATCTAAGTTTAGCATAATAATTATTAATCATAGTTATAAGGGAACAACAATTGCAGTTGTAATGGACCAGTAATCCAAATGAACAACAATCACAATTTTGGGTAAACTGTAGCTAAATGAATGACAATACCAATGTGTAAATGAATAGCAATGTGATATGATTTCAGAATGAACAACATAACATTTTAGTTTCAAATGATAATCTTACTATCCAAATACGAATTAGATATAACAGAGCCAGTAAATGAAATCTCAAGGAACAACAGATTACTGAATAAAGCAACTAAAGGAAATCAAACCACACATGACTTGTAATCAGAAAATAATGATACAGGAAGCAAGTGATCCACTAGGGCGGGGCCCTTAGCCACTAGGAACACACCGTTGTGGTTACTCCAAAATCAGATAACAGAACAACAATGAAGTTTATGTATTAATCATAAAAACAGAGTTACAGTGATCGCTCTTTAAAGAGAGTCGATGATCAAAGTTTAGATTACACTGTAAATTCTATAAATCAACAATAATCCATCCCTTGGGCTTGCAGCTATGTCCCTTTTTATAGTGGCCAAGCAGAAATACCAAAAGTATAGATATTCTCAAGGTAGCGATCCCTCAGGATCAAAGGATCCTGAGGGATTCACTAGATCTTTTAATCTTCAGTTATCTCTTCATCCTTTTGCGCTGATATTGCATTTCTTCTTCCTTTTTCTGGTCCATGTGCTCCGATCTCAATTTCCTGGTCTAAATGCGGTTTCCTATCAAAGGGAATGTAGTTGGTTTTGTCTTGTCTTTTTCTCCGAACTAGCGATCTTCCATTTTCTTCATTTTCTCCATAGAAAAAGGTAATACTTAGTCATTTTATGTTAATCACAAATCCTCTTAACTTTGTCTTAATCCTTTATCATATACCTATCTTAGAATGTAAAGAAGTTATGAATTGAAGGAAAAGACAAAGAAATAAGTGGCAATTACATACCTTTTCTAATTCTCAACACCTATGGTCCATGAACCATGGGATTGTATAAATAGAGTAAGGCTTTAAATGTAAGAGGAGGAGGAAGTAGCTAAGAAGTGAGGAGCAAGAGTCGAAGCGTCTAAGTGTGTCTTGGTTCATAGAGTAGGAGAGGGCTTTGCAGCTGAGTGTGCAGGGTGGAGTCGAATATATAACCAAAGAAGAGATTAATAAAGAAAGGTTGTGTTACCAATTCATGTATCTATTTTTAGCTTAATGCATGGTTGATGTAAATTTCAAGTACATTGTTTGTTTACTGCACGCACATGTATGAATGATTTATATTGCTAAGTGTAACTTAAACGCATACAAATAAGCTAAGTTAATAAACTAATAGTAGAATAATAGTAAGGACTCTTGTAACAACAATGCTCTGCCCCTGAGTAGGGCTGTGCAAAGGTAGCATCTGAGGCTGTGAGGTATAGGTAAGTGTGCATAGCAACGTGCATGCAGGGTCTAACCGAAGACCACTTGAACTCATCAGACATCTCTAGCGTGTAGAAACCTGGTTCTAGCACCCTTCCATACTACTTCGGCTGAGACCTCAATTCGGAAAACATGGACTATTGCCGAAATGGCCAGTAGTACCGGGATTTATTTGGCTAAATCACCTTCGAACCTAGGTCAAGCCCCAATAAGCCAACAACTTCTTTTCTTGTAACACCATCAGGCTCACCTAATCAGATTCTTCAAATAGTTCTATAATGCATGCTTCCAACATCTTATCCAGCTCCTGGAAAACCTTTTCCTTGTATTTGTGATTAAGACGATACAAACTCTACTTAATAGGCTTCACATCTAGGTTCAGAGTAATCTTCATAATGCCAAAATCGCCAATTATGCCCTTCAAATCCAAAAACTTCGTAGGGAAGAGATATTGGTATTCGTGGAATAACTTAGAAACTTTATCCGCTATGGCATCATCCCAATAATATATGATCTTTGCGAACTTCAATTCCACTTCATTTCCAATGTTTACTATCTTTGTCTTCAATAGTGCGGTGATGTCCGGGTTCTCTATGTGCGGGCCTTCCACTTTGCAATTCCCTTCTGCTTCTAGAATGTTAATTTTTCTGGGGTCTTCATCTTCCTCTTCAATGGTCACATTATAGCATTCTAGCACATGGCATAGTTGGGTGCTCCAATCTGATTGAACTCATTCCAAATATTTTGTCAGTGTTCTGAAGATGACCACCTTAATCTCTTGTGATGCTTCATCAATGCCTATGAATCTATCTTCAAAGATAAAGGACAATAAGAACCCTTCCTTCAATACATCCCACATCCCACTTCTCCGTGCCATGGTGGAGCTCTATCCCCATATACCATTTCATGGGAATTATATCCAAAGTATGGCAAAAGATGTGAACCCAATGTGGTTGCAGTACTATGCCCCATGCTATTTTCCATTTTGCCAATTGATCATGTGGATCATCCCTTCCATTATATTTCCCAGTAATTCTCGTATTAGGACATCCAAACCATAACCACACCATTCTTCGATAATATCTCCATCCAACAAAACTATCTTTATGTGTAGCCCACCATCATGCAAGCATAGGGCACAGTGCGAATTCCAATGCTTGGAAGTGATGACCCTTAGGGACTTCATGCTCAAATTCATCTAAAAACTTATCTACTTCAGTTAAAACATCATAGTAGGGTAGTTTTCTTACCTATGACATGAAAAAACATAGTGACTTTGTCATCATATTTCATCTCAATGTAGACACTTCATGCAAGTAATTCTGCCAATGTTCCAAATATTCATCTAAATCAAAGGTGTAGGAACTCTCCTGGTCCCATGAAATTCATCTGCCTATTGTCATATTGATCCAATCATGGTCTCACACTATTACTTTGTAAATTTGATCCAATTCATCATCAGTGCATTCATAATCCTGGATTGGTTCAGTTTATCGTGCCCCTTCTGCAGGGTTCAACGGTACGACAACTAGAAGCAATTTTCTTTCAAATGACATTGTCCTTTTCTTCAAATTTATGACCCCATTCATACTAATGGCCTAGTCCATTCCTAGGAGTGTGGGATATGGTTTGTTTTCATCGACAATCTCTATGACCTCAAAGTTGGCCATCGCACTCGCACCTTCTATATCAACTGTTACGCCATACAATCATCCCATGGGGATGATTTTTTGCTGGTTTGCCATTCTGAGCTAAATCAGAGACCACTGTAGTGTAGGTCTCCCCATCCTTTCACATGATTTCTTTGGAAAAATGTTCACATTAGATACCAGATCCAAGATGACCTAATCCATCTCATAATAACCTATCTATGTTGTGAGCTTCATTTCAGGCCCCATTCTTGCCTTATGTTTTCCTATATTTCTAACCACCCAATGTCCATTAGGGACCTTTTCTTTGTTGGCACATTTTTTTATTAATTCCTGCAGGCCTTCCACATCTTTGCTATCATGTACTAGTTTCATGCAGGTCTCTAAAAATGTAGTGAGGACATATGGATCGACTTCTGCAGACGCGCTAGTTTCTTGCACCTTATTCTGGCTTCTTGAAGTGGAGGCCTCAATGAAGTTTTTCTTGGCTTCCATGAAAGTTTCCTTAGCTTGCTCTAGGTCAAAACCAACTTCCTTCTTTGGGTCCTTGCAGACCCATCCATCCTCTTCACAATGTTTTTATTTATCATCACCAGTTGTTACTCCACTTCTTAACAATATATTCACACTCTGATCTTCCTTGTGAGGCTCAACTCTCATCATATGTAATTTTTTCATAGGATATTGAGGTTTCACTTTGTTCTCTTGCTTTTTAGTTGTCAAAACCAAGCACTCTTCTATAGTATGGTCAAACTAGCTGTAGTATTGACATGATGGGCATGTCTGAGTCTGGCAACCTCGTGCATAGTAGCATGGATTTCCATAGTTGTAGAACATAACCTGATTGCGACCTCTATCAGGTCCTCCTCCTTCGTGGCCTCGTCCTCTTCCCTGATAACATCCACACGGCCCTCTGTGCCCTGATCTAGAGGTTGATTTTTTGCCTGCATCTGGTATGTAGGTGTTATTTCTATCATAAACTCATAGTTGCTGTAGTGGTGCTCATCATGGCCCACCAATTTATAGAAGTTACAAAACAACTGCTAAGGTGTCTGGATGAACATTTGATGTAAATGACAATTATCCATTGCATGTTTTCCATCAACCTGGAAAATAGCACACCATAGTGCAAGCTCCGCACTCAGCCCTGCTGGGGCTTCTCGCTTCAGGGGAATTGGCCCCGCTCCTATAATATAATTCATGTACACTAGGAAGTGATCTTTATCGTGCCCTTGGCCCTTGCACTTCAAACACTAGACTTCCACACACACTTGCAGTTTAGTTTCCTTGTCTTTCTTCAAACTCTGTAATTCTAGGTGTAGGCTCTGTAACTAAGAGTGGATCTAATCTATCCCCAAGTTGGAATATTGAATAGGTGATGCATGTAACCTCATCACAATCTCTAAGGCTTCTGCCCATGTTCCTAACTTCTATTGTGGCAAAGCGATTCTCAGGTGGGGAAAAAGTGAAGCTATAAACAATTTACAATGCTGACTATTTGTGAGCTGCATGTTAGCTTCTTGAGCCTAACATGTCAACCTCTAATCTATTTCCCAAGGCATCACATTGACCCTCATCGTGATTTATTTAAACCTAATTACTAACTGTGAGTCATACTTAGGATTACTAAACTCCTTGTTCAAAGCCACCTTAGTATTTGCTAGGGATGCAAGAGGATCATCAGAACAATACTTAATATACCAGGTCAATGAGCGATTGTGCGAAGTGGTAACTAATTATGCATCCTTTATATTGTCATTAGTAATCTATTACACTCTCAACATAACATATGCAACAAACCAAAATTGCTATCTATCCTCACTTCCTATGCCTTTGAAAATCGACAGCTTGATCATGTTCACCATGTTGAATAGTGGTGGTGGAGGTGGAGGTGTGTGCGAAGGTGTATGCAGTGGAGGTGTGGGCAAAGGTGGAGTGGAGGGATGATTTATTCAAGGAAATACCTGAGTGATTAGTTGAACATCGCTTCGTTGTGGAGTTTGTTCTTCCCCTTCGTCTTCACTTACAGGAAGACCAATCAATGGATTATACTCTGGCCGTAATCCTTCATGGTTTATAAAGAGTGATCCACTTCACGTAGATCCGAACATCAAGGTAATGGCATCTCCCATTTTTCACACAACATCATTTTAATCCAGGTTTTCAATGATCTTAAGTATTTACCCTATGATCCTTTGAAAAAACATTGCTCTGCTTCGTTGTAGCTGACTAAGGTATCAACTACAAATTTTGTCACAAATCCTTCTATAATTCGATCGTGCCAGTGATTGATAGCTCACACGATCTTATTTTCAGAGGCTTCTAATCTTCACACTAATTTTGGGGTCCACATGGTCATATTATCGAGCTTCCACCTTCCTTGGCTATCTGTCAATTTACCCAACCTCTCATACAGTTCAATGGGAAAAATGACGAAGAAGATCTCATGTAGTGTACAGATAACTGTACAACCATTGTTCCTTTTACAGGCACCGATTCCTATTTTCTTGCATTACAAACTCGTGAATATTCTGATCCAACCACTTTTCAATTTCTTTCTTGGTCAGATTCCAATGATGCGGCATCACACATCTCTTTCAAGAAAATCTCAGTCTCGAAAATGGAACCATTTGTTGGCTTATGGGGTCTTGACCCAAGTTCAGAGTTAGTTGCACTAAGCAACAAATCCCCACACTACTAGCCCTTTCAGAAACAACCCATGTATCATAGGCTGTAGTCTCACCCGAAGCAGTATGGGGGGATGCAAGAACCAAGTTTCTGCATCCAGAGACTAGTGTGATGTCTTTTAGCAACCTATATATTTGTTCATGCATATTGATACACCATTAGGGCTCGATGCTGTAACCATGTCTAAACAACCTTCATACCTTCGTGAAGGTCTACGATTGGGCTTTGTGGACCTTTAACAATCAGTTTATCCACTTACATGCATCAGAGAACAAACCTGACTCAGCATTCGCGTAGATCTACTTAAGTTATTAGTAAACATCAGAGAATTCATCAAAGGTTTCGTGAAAGTACATAACATGCATTGTGTACATTTATTAAATATTATTCAAAGAAATCATGCAACAGTTGATCAATATTTCGTAAAAATACCTTATTCATCAACACCATATAATATTAATAGAGATAAAAAGAAATACAAAATAATTTTTCAAAAACTATCTTTATTGATCTTCAGTTCAAGATTACACACTCAAAGCTACCTTATGCACTCATCTATAGGGGTCTACACAGTCAGTTGAAAACTATATCTAGGCCTTTCTCACACTCAAAGGTAGAGCCTTTCTTCTCCTATATAACCTACTTCTCTTTGTTATCACTTCTCTTCTATCTACTCCTTGTTTTTCATTTATTATGCCTTGTTCTCTCTAACAAACACCTATTTATAGTGTTTTTCATACAATGTCATGGTCCATGGACCATGGGTGGTTTTCAAAACTAACTCAAACTTTACATAAAACAAGGGGAAAAACCCCTTTTCACTCCTACTCATCTATGCGCTCGGCATCCAAAAATCATGGAGACTTTCCATTAATTACAAAATTGTATCAAAACTTGGGTTATCTTAACCCCAAAACTGACCCAGGGGACCCCATCCCAACAATCATCCTCCATTATTTGAGCCAATAACAAGCTATGAAGTGTTTGGTATTAGAGAGGAGAGAGAAGGGTCTCACAACCTAGTTTTCCACCAATTTCCTTTATAAATATTTCAAAGTGTCCCGCCAATTTATTTGCATTGCTTCCTCTAGGTCGACTCTCCTTCATGTGTTGCTTTGTTATCCCTCTTCGTTGACCTTTCCAAGCAGTCTTTTGTGGGATTTGATGTCACTATGGGGACTCTTGCTCATGTCTGAGCCAATAAATGTGCTATTGCATGGATCGCGCCCACCCACCTTATGTCATCTACCTTGATCACTTACGTTCTCCTTATAATTGTTTTTGGATACACCCATCAAGGTAATTTCGTTGGGCTAAAATGTGGCGTGGGCTTTACCTATGGCTAATGGAAAACACTCCTGCTGCTGCATTGTCACAACAAGTCAACCTGGTCCATTTTTGGCTATTCCACTACCATTACTATTAGATTTGGATGCTCCACCAACCTTGGATATGTGCCAAAAGGGTCTCTAACCTCCTTATTTCTAATAACTTTGACTTGGGCTTTTGTAACTTTGGCTCACTTTATTTTCAAACTAGGAGACCATTTTCAGACTTTCACATGCCACAAGAAATACATTTCCCACCTCTTTCCATCTAGTTGGTATTCATCATCATATGAGATGATATGTTATTATAGAATTGGATCCAATGTCTCTTCACCATTCTCATCCATGTTTCTCCTTGATTCTTCTTCCTATGCTTGGAACCTGATCTCCTAAGTCCTTCTTTGCCTTTTGATGAAAACTCTTCCATGTGTTTCCATTAGTCACTAAATATTTCCAGCATCAATTAAGGATCTAGCTAGAACATATCTCATTACACACCTAACACCCCATATGTTGTTGTAATTACTTCATCTTTCATTGGGTGGATCATTACTTGTCCTAGGGTTCTTTTCGGTTGTTGTGTAACTCTCTAGGGAATCTTAATGCCTATAGCCTAGGGAAACAAAAACTCCACTTCTACACTCTATCAAAATGCACCAACAAATGGAAAATCTCATGCATATGGTCCTCAAGGGAAATTAGGTGGATAATTACAAATTGTTCATGGGTTAGGAGGACATCAAATGAATCCTCAATGACATCTGCTACAACTGAGATGACATTGTCACTCAACTTTCAAAGGTGGATAAATATGTTTCCTTAGACTCTAACACTGAATTGGAGGTGAATGATACACCTGGTGTCATCACTGAGGCTCCAGTCCACATCACTCCCCGAGTTGACCTTCCTTGGGGGAATTCCTCACCCCTAGCTCCTATCATTATCATGGACCGATAGAGTCAACATCATGATAGCACCAGGTTCATTTTGTTTCTTGATTGATGTTTTTAGCTACAACAATGTTACTTTTATTGTGGTCAATCTATATGTTCTCATTTCAAGCACGTTTTTGGTTTTCGATATTATTTCAAGCTCACATATTTTTTATTTTATATGAAGGACTAAAATTATGCAATAAAACATGCTCTTTTTCTTAGTTTTGTTTACATGTAATGTGATAGTTATCTCTAATAATGTTTATCTTTTTGGGATTACAGGGTACATCTGACATAAGCCTTTGTCTCATGGGGCAGTGTTAGGGTGAATCAACAAATATTTCTTCGTTGATGTAAACTATATTTTGATAATATAAATATTTTGATGAATATTACAAAAAACGAGTTCATACTTTAAGTATATTTCTTTCCAATGTTATTATTTTCATCCTCTAGCCTCATAGTCTCCTCATAACGCTATTTACATTTTATTGCAAGATTTTAATCTGTAATAAAAATTTCTATGTATCATAAAAAATTGTATATATATTAATATCATAATGGTTTTAACATGTAAATACAAAAATGAAATAATGGAATTCAACTTTGAAATCAATGTACTCTACTGTTGTGTGTTATAAAATTCTTAAATTCAATCAAACTACTTGATTATTCCAATTCATTTTCATTGTGTCATAAGAAAAAACAATACATATTATTCTTTTTCGGTATGTCATTATTATAATCAATGTAACTATTTAATGCCTATGCATTTTGTCATTGTTGAAATGATTGCAATCCTATGAATGTTCCTTTTTCTTTCTATATCATCACCTAAAATCAACATTCCTTACTATTTCATGTTATGGCACTACTAAAATCAATATACGTATCAGATGATTGTCCTCACATTTTTCTTTGTTCCATTGTTGGAACTTATCAATAGTGTAAACCTCTACCTCCTAAAATTTAAAACTTTCTTGATTTTGTTAACCTATTAAATAATTATTATATGTCTTAAGAGGCCTCCCCATGGTCTCCCATTCTCTTCACACTGAACTATTATCCCTATAATATTGTTATTCCTAATAGACTACAATTGTACATCTAAAACATTTTGAAAATGGGCAATATGGTATCATAGTTGTAGATTTTAGCCTTGCATAGTTAATTGGTGCAAATAGATTCTTAATAAAAATGGAAAATATGGAATGGATCACACAAACATTTAACACCAAGGTTTTACATTGGAACCTAAAAGTGGGAAAACCAAAATGTTTTTTTTAGTAGTTTATTATTATTTTACAATGTTACAATACAATATAAATCCCCAGTCCTTTTCATCTTATATTAGAATACAACCATAGTTCCTTAAAATAAATCACATTACTGAGGACTTAGACAAGTTTCGTTTCCAACTATCCTGTGACCATCCCACCACTCCCAATGCAATGAATCATCTGTGGGGTTATTTATGGAAATAATATAAAACATACTAAAAATTCTTGGACTTGTCATCTTCTCTACAAATAAGAGATAACAATATTTCCTGATCAATGATCCAAAGAAGTAGTACTCATGGTTTGTCTACACTAATAAAATGTCTCAATGCTCACAATTTTTGTTAGTGAATTTGAAACTTCTTCAAGGTGTTCAATACTATAGTGTCAAACTCTCATCTTTAGCTATTTCTCAGAAAGTGATATAGAACATTAATATGCAATATCTTTGAATGATAAGTTACATTCCTTTCCACAAATAGTTCTATATGAGTGTCACAATATAGCTTTAGAACTTGTTGTACTAACCCAATATCTAAAAAAAATATTTGTAACTATACTTCTTCCTTGCTTGCATGAGTGGCTACCAAATGTTCAAATTTTCTAGTTAAGAATGGCACTATATTAGAATGTCTCTTCCTGATATAAGAAAATTCTCATACAAATAGGTTAAATTCATACCCATTTGTAAATATTCTACAATCCATATCTCCATTCTAGTTTACATCAACAAACCCATGTATGTACAAAACTCTATCTAATCCTTGTCTTTCTTGGTAGAATAGTCCATAACTATTAATACCACACATAGTCACTTGAAAACATTGTTTATTTATTACGGATGTTTCTTCCCTAGTTTTGACATATAACTACTCAAAATTTTGGTTTAATTTTCAATGGCTAGTCTAATATACTCCATTTCATATGTAAAATGTCCAACTATACTAGCATATATAACATATTTCATGTCCTCTTCCTCTTTCTACATCATGGAATACTAATCTGCAAATAAACTGACACTTAGATGAATAGGGACCTTTACTAGTTTACCTTCATACATACTAGAACTCTTCAATATTTTCTAAACATATTTTCTTTGATTTAACTGTAGTTTCCTATTTTCTCCATCTCTTTTAATTTCCAAGCACATGGATTTTAAATTTAGAGAAAATTGTAGTTTTCACGTCATGGATGATTTCTTTCCATTTCTAATAAAAAAGACACAATCCACATACAACATCAACTAAATAACATTATCACCAATTAATTTCAAATATACATAGTGATCCTATTTTATTCTTGTAAAGGAAAGTCCCAATAAATGAGCATGAAATTTTGATACCTCATACTTGGTGATTATTTTAACCCATATAAGGAAATTTTCAAATTTTTTATCTAAAACTTTAACAAGAAATGGGTCCCCTTTTTAGAACTTAGATAAAATCAATAAAACTTAAAAAAAAACAATAGTTGTGATAAGTCTTTTGCTTTTAGGTTAAGTTCAATAACAATTGCAACTTTGCAAAATCCATACAACACATGAAAATCCTTATGAAAAGGTCCGGTCTGATTTAATATCAAACAAGACCTTGTCATAAAACAAATATAAATGAATGTCTCACATCCTTTGTTTAAAAGATATACTTAAGGTTTCCATTGGCAATCGCCAATGCAATAATTCTATAGGAAAGCGCAGATCACAACTTCTCAAGGAATCACTCCGAGGGGACATACAAAGCCTCTGATGCGATAAGCTGATCGCAATCGGCCATCGCTGAAAGCACGAAATATATATCGAAATCCCATGTGGAAACCGTCGATGCAACTTCATCATTAGAAAGCGTGCTTTTCAATAAAGGTGAAATATAATCGATAAATAAATATGTGCAGGTGTAAATTATAAGTCAATTATAAATAAAAAGCAACGATTTATTCATTTATTAAAGTGATCCCGCTTACCATCTATCGTAATCGGAGCTATACAGGGAAACAACTAAAACATAACGTTTGTGCCCCTGTGATCTGCAATATGCAAATTTTGCTAATCGCTAATCAAGAAAGTCACGATATTCACTTTAAAGGATTGTTATTAATATGTGGAATGCAACATATCATTATGGCATTTAAGTATCACGATTGGTAGTTACAGAAATCATTAATAGAGCAGTTATGGTTGAATCCTTTGAGGATTTCATCCGTGGTACCATAACATATTAGAATCTGTATTGCTTATTATGCTTAATTACCATTAATCTTTTTTATTGTGTGTTAGCTTTGAAATTTTTTTTCCTCTGTTACAACCTTTTGTTTCTTTTTGCAAAGCAAGTCCGAATTTATGAATCTAGTGAAAATGACGAAGAAATCAAAGAAATCAAAGGCCCATGTCATAGCCAAAGAGGAACCAGTAAAAAAGGTCTTGATCACTGATACTACCTGCCTCAGTCTGGGCTAGCCTTCATGGGAAACCATATGTAATTTATTGGAAGCTGAGGATCTAGAAGAGATTGAAGAAGAAAAGGGAACAATGGATTCCACTAACAAGTCATAGAGTACTCTTAAGGATTTGGCCAACTCTTATCTTCAAAGAATAGTAGCCTGTGCTAAAATATTACATTACAATGATTTGTTCAGATGGGTAAATGAGAGTATCAGCATAATAGATAGGACATTCTTTACAGCTGATGGAAGGATGTTTAGGTCATTCAAGGCAGAAGATATAAAAAAGATGTACCATTTGCATGAACCACAAAAGCAGTAAAACAAGGCATCTTTGGAATCCTTCGCCAAGGAAAATGTCATGGAGTCAGACCCTATCAAGCAGTGGAGGTATTTCCTAAACAAACACAAGCATGAATCATTGGGTATGTACTCCATAGACTAATTAGCATCTCCCTACTATTACGCTGGTGTTATGATATACATACTCTTTGGAGTCCATGATTCAACTAGGTTTTCTATAGAGATGGTACCTTTAATGGAAGTAGCAGTTGACTCTTATATCATGGGTTGGGAAACCATTTTATTTGATAAAATGGCCAACCAAATCCTTTATTATAGAAAAAAAAGGTTTGTGACTACTCGGGCAATACCCCCGTTTTATATGAGTGCCTACATTTTGGACACTATCTGTTTCAATTCTGATTACCCCATTTTAGGTTGGAAATGGACTCCATTCATATTTATCATAAGGAATTGTGGAAATCCCATTATAAAAACTATCTTTATAGAATCTATCATGGCTTCATCTTGCCTGTTCATTATGGTATATTCAATAAACCTGCTCTTCGGTTGTCCGATGAAGTTAGTGTCAATCTAACATCAATTGGGAGTTGATTTGGTGAATAAAATTTCACCTGCATCAGAATTTTTGGTGGCACTACTAATTCACATGTCCTCCCCTTATACATTCTTGATAAACTATTTGCCAGAGAAATAAATTATCAGATAACAGAAGTCGGGATGTCAAGGAACCTAAAGGAATCTAAAAAACAAATGTTGCCTTCATTTCCCCTCCGATGTGGTACTTTCACACTACATGACTTCAAACATGCAGAGAAGGAAGTTGAGAAAATTAAAATTTTAAAGTTAGCAGTCATCCCAAAAGGGCAGTATGATCCAAAATCTGTCACCTACAATTTCACGTCTCATGTCAAAATTGCCAAGTTTGAACATGAGAAGGATGATTATGATGATTTGTTCACTTAGCTAATTTATTTTCTCATGTGAAACAACTAGCAAAAATCAAATTGGGAGCATAGGGATTAGAGGAATTTTTGAAGTTCAGGACACAGAGGTTGCAAACACTACCTCTGGACTTATTGAATACTACCTCTACGGTGCAACTAGAAGGCCACTGTGAAGAAAAATTTATAGAAAAGACTCTTGAAAAGGAAAAGAGCCCTGGAAAGGAGCATACAAAGGAAGCAACTAGTGAGATCCTTGATACTGCTATAAATATTGATCCTCCTTTAATCAAGGAATGGGAGCAGTTTGACCTAATCAACAAAAACCCGAATGACTCCCAAGAGCTCACTACACCAAAATTTCCCACAACGCAAAAGCTTGAGGTTATTAGTGTTCTTATTGAAGGGACAAGTGGCCTACCCAAGATCCAACAACATATATAAATCATTCCCAAAAATCCTATAGAGGAGATTGTACAAAAAACAGAAGAGATACCATGGCTATATGTATTCAATAGTCCTAGGCACAAGGTTGTGGTTAAAAGATAGAGGAAAAAGAGGAAAGTTAAGCAAGGTCCTCTTCTAAATCCTTAGGCAGGAATGATGAATGTGGTATGGAAGGCAGAAGTCAATCCTTCTGAGGATTTAACTAAATTATCTCAGTATGCAGGGGCTTACACAGCAAGAACAATGGACAAAGCCTCAGAGGTCAGCCAGCTAATCAGGGAAAGGGATCAAAGGATCACTCAACATCAGGTGCAAACAACAGAAGAGCAACAAAGAATTAGTCAGCTTGATCAGGAGCTAGCAGTGTAGAGACAACAAAATGAGCAACTAAAAGAGGAGTTGAAACTGGAGAAACAGCTGATTGATAAACAAAATCTCCAAAAACAACCGGAGTTGTCTCAAGAACTAAGCAGGTTTTAGATGACAATTGAGTAGGAAAAGAAGGCCAAGGAAGATCAAATTGCATAAATGTAATTATATATAGAAAAGTGTAGGGGTTGTCCATAGGTCAGTGAATTCAGAAAGAAGCTTGGAGATAACCAAAGCCTTGTCCCGGCAGTTGAACATACTTTGCCATAATATATCATTAGCTAACCATTGTGCGAAATCTCTGCATCACTGATTGAGAAGGCAGTTGACACTAGACTAGAATTGGAAAAAGCAGATGAAAGGATAACAAATTTTCTTTCTTGGCAAGATTCTGAAGAAGAAAAAGCCAATTTGACAAAAATACAAGAATCGCACAAGGAAATCCTGTTTTTTGAATGGGAGTCTCAGCTATTAAAATCCAAAAGAGCAACTTCTAGCTCCAGAGCTGCAATGAATTGATTAATAGAATTAGTAAATAATAGTTTACATATGTCTAATTTGATCTCTGATTGCTCTGTAGGTAAACTCTCGAAAGAAAAGGCACTAGAACATCATTGGAAACAAGATCTGGCAAGTAGAGAAAAGCAGATCGGAGAGGTGCAAAACTTGACATGGGATACATTCTAGTCTTTTCTAGTCAAACCACATAGCCAGCAGATGGCCATGAAATGCCTTTCCGATGCAGTCAGCTACATGATTCTCAAACTCTCCGATGCCACCTACACAACCCGGCGACATTCCAGGATAAGTCAACCTCTGGAAATCCAGCCAATGCTGGCAATATGTCAACTAAAAGCACAAGAAAGGAAGTTGATTCAATGAATTAGTTCAATCGCTATCCAACTGCTAATTGTATAGAAAATCCCAGATTTTTATGTCTACAGTTTGAACAAATCATAGTGATTTTTGTTGATAGTTTGTTTTTCTTTTTATTATTTAAAGACCGTTTCATGTATTTAGAAAGGATCCTCAATTTGTATTAAAAATTGACCTAGGAGTTACACTTCTGTACTTCTAAATATTTTTTTATCAAAAGTGGATGAAAGTTCTGCATTTTTGTGAAAGAAGATTTTTTAAGACTTGCACTTTTGCATCTTTTGGAGGTTTCACAAATAGGAAAGTGGAATCAGAGTGTTGTTTACATCAGAAGAATTCAAATGCATATGGTACTATTATCACTGTTTTTGTCTTATTTCTCTATGTGAATGAACATTCCTTAAAACTTGCCATTATTGATATATGTATGTTTTTCAAACAATTCTTTAGCATATCATTTCTGAAGGTTTTATAATTGTTATCATTTGAATATATATGTCAGTGACATATATTGTGATGAATGCAATAATGTTTTTATAATTACTTTGTCTAACTTATTAAACAAAATAATCATTACATGAATACATCTTCCTATTTTACGAATAAGCCATCTTATGATTGTTTGTCTAATAGAAATAATCAAAAAATGCATTTTTAACAGGATACCCAAGTTAGATTAACATATTTGTATATTTTTGAATTGTAGGATAAAACACTTATCACACTCGTTACACATTACAAAACAATCACCCATCAACTCATATGTTACTGGGAAATTGGTCCCATTATATCCAGTCAGAGCCACCACACCAAAAGGAAAAGGAGCTGCACTAAGGTTCAGACCAGGTGGTTTTCCCCAATGTTGATGTAGCGATTTTAGAGGCATAAACATTTTTGGTGCTAGAAGGAGGGCATGAACTATGTGTTACACAGTAAAATGTCACTGTCTCCTTGTTAGTCTCCCTACTGTGTCATGAAATCAAATCCATGATGCTCATGCTCTCTGAAATGGCCAAAAAACCCTCTTTGCCTAAGTTTAGTGGATCATCGCGACTGTTATTGAAATAACCGCGCTGACTGGTGGATGATAGTGTAATTGGTGCACTGCCAACGCAGAAGCACACGGGTTTTCCGTGCTGGTCGAATTTCATAGCCAGTGCACCCTCCGCTTGTATTAAATCACGCTGACCATACCTCTTCTGTTATTGAGATGCGATGCCAGCGCGCCAGTCTAGTTATGCACCCACGCTATTCCTATTTGGGCAAGTTTGTTCTAACAGCCAGCCTTCCAGATGACTCCAGACCTGGTTGTTGGCTTTGTAAAGGTCGCCCTCCCTTCTATGGCATGCCTGTTCGCCTTATGAGCCACCTTTCTTGGAGATAAGCTCATCCTTTCACTATTCATGGAGACTCCTTCTCCTATATAAGCCTCCACCATTGCCATGAGTAGCTAGTTTTTGACATATAGACTTTGACATAGAGAATTCATAGTGCATTAGTGCTGCTCTTAATAGGCATTTGGTGTGTTAAGTGTGGATTGTTAGAGAGCTTAAGGAAGGTTGTGAAGTCTTGTTACCTTGTGAGAGAGAGAGAGTTGTTTGTCTTGGGAGATCTACCTCCAAGGGTGAATTCTTATGAGACTTGCTGGCTGGACCCTCTTGAGAAGGACTTAGTGTCAGAACATTGGTTGTACCTTTCTCTGTTTTTGATTAATAAAAGATAGATTACTAATTTTATGGTTCCATTCTCATTTGTCTTATAACGGTTAATGTGAATTACATCCTTTCTGACTGATGTATAGTTGCTTTTACTAGATTTCACGCTTGTGTTTGTTCTCTCTTTGCATGTGCAGGTGTCCATCCACGAGGATAGTGGAGGATCGTGACCGACCAGAGCGAAGGAGTGAGAGCGGAATCTCTTCATCAAACAAATAGCGTTGGAATCCAAGTAGGTGTTCATTACCCACTTGTTAATTGCAATTAGGAACTTGCAGAGTAGCATTGATTGATTTTTGCTAGACCCGTTCTGGGCTAGTAGGGATCGCCTCTATCCGTAGAGGGGATTTACCTCTCCAACAATTTGGTGACTCCGCTGGGGAGCGTTGCTTGTGTCTTTATTGTTCATCCTTGTTTTGAGTTTGATTATTACTCTCTAGTCAAATATTGGGGATTAGTTCTCTGTTTTTTAATTTCCTGGCTTATTCTGGGGAATGCTTTAATTGTTTTAAAAACCTTCACCTTGGTTTGGGAGTTTTTGGCTCGATTTTGCTTGATTTTTAGCCTCAGCGCAGTTTATATCAGAACAGTCACGCTGACATCGCACATCTATTTCTTTGCTTTCCCTGTCATCGCGCTTGTACATTTAACAGTCGCGCTGACCTTGTTTTCAGGCCAGTGCCCTTTATCCGTGTCCTTCCGTGCTAACAGCGCAAAGTTGCTACGTGCGTTGTCTTGTCATCGCTTTGTTGCTGAGGGTCACCCGTGCTGATCCTGTAGAATTCATTTTTGTCCAAATTTACTTCCTGAACCTCTTGGTTTCACTGTCCCTGCTCTTTCCACTTGGCTTTTGACTTGTTTTATTTTGTCTGAACTGTGACATGCTTGCTTGTGAAGCCTTGTTCCGCAAAGGTTCGTTTACTACTTGTTTTCGGTTTTGCAAAGCCCCTTTTCACTTTCACTGCTTGGTTTGCATTTTGCATTAACTTTTACAGTTGCTGGAGTGTGTTGAATCGTTGTTTGTCTGGTTTTGAACTCTTATCCTCCGGGTGTTTGATTTTCTCCATTGATTTCGCACTCAAGCCCTAGGGCATCTAGTGGCCGTGTGTGTGTCAAGCCTTCCGTTTGGGATCTTGTGTTCTTGTTTGACCAACCAACTTCAGATTTGTTTTTCACATTCGCTTGGTGATTGTTGGTTCCAAGCGATTTGCCTTCCTCCTTTGAATTCCTTTTCGTCTTGTTGAGCTTAGATCACATAGCTCATAAGCCTTTGTTTTCCTTTGATTTGGGAAACTGGTTTTTAGTGTCT